>OMOT01078040.1:0-14309 GCA_900312575.1 Acanthochaenus luetkenii
ACACACACACACACACACAAACTGATCCAGAACAGCAAATGGCAGCTATCGTGAAGGCTGGTATATTGTGACAACCTGTTCCCCTGTTTCACGTGGTATAGCAATTTAAACAAAACTCTAATATATTTTGAGTATAGTGATGTTGTGATATTCAACAGCATGACTTAAATGACGAAATGCAGTGACAAAGTGGGAATGCTCTTGCTGTGTTTCATTATGCTGTTGTTAAATGTATAATAATTGCTTCGGTTTGCCTTTTGTGATTAAAGTCAGAACCTGTGAGTGGTCGGCTTGTGGTTTTCATATGTTACACTTAAGGTTCCTACCATGTAGTCCAAAAGGAAATTGCAACCCTCGAAAAACAGTGTCACCAGTAAACGTTATGTCAGGAAACTGAAGATGTACTTTGCAGCTACATTATCAGCAATATATCCTCATAATATACTGTATGTCAACAAGAATCATCAGCAGTAATTCCACAGTTTCTTTTTTGATTGACACCTAACGTCCTCTTGAGGTTTTTTTAGTTCCTGGTCCAAGAGAGAAAGCAAAAGCGCAGTAAAACTGTAAAAGTCAACTATTTTCTGTTTGCTCCCAGCCTGTATTGGCTTTTCTCTGTTGGGGGAGTAAAGAAATCCAGCAGCTTTAGATTCCACCCTGCTGAGGGCTGCAGACATCGATGGTAACATGCACTGATCAACAGGATAGAACCTGACCCCGACCACTGAGTCATCCTCTGGTTTCCATCTTTAGATTAATGCATGAAATACATTACAATGTCCATACTTACAATGGGCAGTGATCCATGTAACATGGATCACTGCCCATTGTAAGTATGGATTTGAGGGGAACTCAACAGTTGCAGTGTTTGAAAAAAGTGTGCACAGATCACCACCTGCTGGCAATTCTTTACATAACGCACAGTCAGACCAAATCAAATATCAGGTCGCTGGTTAAATGTGTTTGGGGAAAGTGAGTGAGTAAACACTCTTCCCTCCCTCAAACTACTATTGAGGTGCCCTTGAGCAAGGCACGTAACCCCAAGCTCCTCCGGTGGAGCTGCTCAGTGGAAAACAGTAGAAGACTGTGGTTGTACTGGGCAGCTACAATGTATGAATGTGTGTAACTCTGTGAATGTGAAACAGGGAGTTGCTGAAAAAGTAAATGTAAAGCCCTTTGAGACATGCTTGTATAAAAGGGCTATATAAATAAAGATTGATTGATTGATTGATATTATGAGGAAAGATGACTTCTTCTACTATTCAAGTGGTAATTGTGATTAGGGATTCCATACAGGTTAAGTGAAGGGGCTGGCTTCCCTAACTAAGCACTAGGTACTTTGCAATAACCCAGACAATATTAGAATCTCTAACAGAGCTGAAAAGTGTCTCATTTTAAGAATTTTGGTTCTTCATATAAAAATCCAAAGTTGTTTAGTGATTACTACTGTTTTGTCGTAAGAGATGTGTAAACAAGCAAATAATTACTGTCCCAGTTAGGTTGCATGTCCTGTCCCTGTAACATTTTGGAGGAATTACCTTTCTATTTTGTGCTGAGATTCATTCATCCTGGTATTAATGCAGTCTGACAGCAGGATAAATCATCACATCAACTACTTTTTTTCATCATCGTTTATTTGCAACACATACTTTCCTCCAGAATGTCATGTTCTGGCAAAATACATTTCTTGTGAACATCTTGAATTTAACTGGAGCACAAATACACGTTTTTACATTTTGTTGAGATATTGTAAATCCTTCTGAAGTGTGGTAAAACATCTAACACTAAAGTATGTGGATATGATGTTGCATGTGACATAGTGCTCAAAACAAAAAGAAGCATCAGTTGTACACACACCAACCCATCAAGCACAGTTGTACAATGCAGTAAGTAAGACAATATTGTTTATTTTGCACATATTGTACTGTGCATAGCCTGTCTCTGGATGTACAGCATTACAAAACAATTCTGTTGCGATCCGTATTAGGATTAGTTGTGTTCCGGGTTTAATCTCGTTATATCACATAAGATGTACATTTTCAACAACTTTTCAGTATTTACAATGGAGACTGCATCCACTGCTGAAGCAGCACAGGATTTCTTTGAAGGTTTTGCGCATCTCCAGACTGCGGAAGGCATAGATGATGGGGTCAATAACAGAGTTGCACATGATGAGGACCAAGTAGGTGGTGAAATGAGACATGTAGCACACACAGTATGGGTTCTTGGGGCAGGCAATGAGGAGGATCAGGTGGAGGAAGAAGGGCGCCCAGCAGCAGACAAAGACCCCAAGAAGGATTGTGATGGTGACGGCTCCCTTCATGCAGGTCCGCTGGGGCACGGCATCCTGGGCGGGCAGGGCAGCGATGCGCTTGACGTGCAGTCTGGCCAGTAGGAACATGTGCATGTAGAGTGTTGCCATAAGCACCAGCATGGTAAAAAACATGGTGATGAGACACACTATGACTGCCTTGCTCTCAGAGTAGACTATGAAGACTATACCACAGACCATACAGCCCAGCCAGATGCTCCCTATGGCCAGAAGAGCTCGTTGGACTGTCACAACACTGTGGTAGCGCAGTGCGTAGAAGATGGTCACGTAGCGGTCAATGGCGATGGCCAACAAGTTGCAGATGGAGGCAACCAGGGAGATGCAAATCATGGAGTCAAAGAAGTTGTCCATGAGCTCGATGAAGCGGTCGCCCACAGCTAGGAGGTGGTTGTTCAGGGCAGCGATGACTATCGTCTCCAAAGAGTTGGAGACGCTCACCAACATGTCAGCAGCAGCAAGGCTGCACAAGAAGAAGTACATGGGGGAGTGGAGGTTCTTGTTCCTCACCACTGCAGAGATGACCAGAATGTTCTCCAGGAGACTGACGATACCCAGCGTCAGGAACACCTCTGCCTGGATCTGGACCTGCTCGCACAGGCCAGGAGCCGTGCGGTTCCCTGGTGAACTTTCACCATCAGCGGGCTCCCCAGTGTCATTGGGATGAAGGTCTCCCCACAGCGGCTGTCGGTAAGTGTTATTCATCAGGTGAAGATTTTGAAAAGAGCAATGTCGGGATGCTGTGGTGAGTCAGATGCAAGCCCAGAGCTTCTCCTATATTTCCTGTCTCCAGTGATCCTGTGCTACTGGTCCTGATCCTCACGTCCTCGGAGAAGACCCAGACTCAGAGGAGTGTGGATGTCTGCTCTCTTTTGAGCCTTGTCTGACCCTCCATGCAAGCAAGAACCCCCACCCCTCATCTGGCTGAATCAATGTGAACACGCGTAGAGCATGCGTAGGTACAACACACACATACAAAATGCATGCGCACAAAGACCCACAAACACACACACACATAAGCAAAGACAAAGCAGAACCAGAGAAATCTCAAATGTATACATTGGATGAAAGTCTGTGAAATTCCTTTGACCTCAATTTGGAATTTTATATTAGCTTATTTCACAAAAACCAGACAAACCAGCACAATTCTTGTTTTTAACAACACCTGCAAATTAACACATTTTCACCTCATTTCACCTGATTAAATACCAAATCAATCACCCTAATTCTATTTGACTGCCTATATGGAGAGGAAATCAAAAAAAATCACCCAGTCAACAGCAAGACATATTGAATTGATTGGTGCATGAAATTTTACACTAAATGCATGTGACTAATTTAGCCAAAAATAGCCATTTTATTCATGTTTGGTTTATGAAAAGTGTTCATTAAATCTTTGGGTTTTAAGAACACATATAACCGGAGATTTCGGCAGTATGAAATGTAACTCCACATATTTATCTAAATATGTAATATTGATCTCAGATATACAGTTATATGTGTTGTCATCACAGCCTTGATCTAAACTTGCAAAATATTGCTATAGCTCTCGATCTCTGTTGATCAAAAAAGCTTATGGGAACCCTGATATTCTAGCTATCCACATCTGTCTGTAGCCTCAGACTCAGGACAATGAGGCCCAGCCACCCATAGTCCAATGAACAATGCATGCACCACACATTTGCACCACACATTTCCTCTTAACTTGTGCAGCCATATTTTGTATATATATGTTCTTAGCCTGAATGCATACAGTAACGTCTGATACATCCATTACTACTGGAAGTACAGTACTGCTATGCATAATTTCAGCTGTACTCCATATTGCATAGTGTTTTCCAGTTGATATTGTAAATTATGTAGCACACCTGAATCAAGGGCATTAGAGCCCCATAGTCTCTGAAATGTGTCGTGATCAGAGTAACACTGTCCCATGAGGGCAGGAAGACAGGTTATGGACAGTTATTGTTCTTCTTATTGCCTTTTCCAAAGTGTCAGTTATCTTCCATGTCCATGTTTGCCAAACGTAATATGCTGTTGATAATGTAAAGGATCAGAAGGTTGTAGTGCAGTTATAGTGTAAGCCTACATCTAATAAACAAGCTGGAGCATGTGGGAGGATTGTACTGAAGTTCTGACCGCAAGTTCAAGCAGGAAGACAAGGCTTTTCACTTTCTCACTCCCTCTTTGCACTCTGACTCACAATTATTGTCATTCAGTGAACACTCCTGGTTATCTGCTCGTGCTTTCTGTCAGCCAATGATCTTGCTTGATAACCCGAGAAGAGCTGTGCAATGACACAGATCACTTGGGAGGAATAGAAGAGGAATTAGCTGTAAGTACCCTCTCCTTTCAGTTATATTATTTTCTCATTTAAAATACTTTGTAATGTGGGTGGCACGGTGGCGCAGTGGTTAGCACTGTTGCCTCACAGCAAGAAGGTTCTGGGTTCAAATCTCGCCTGGCCCTTTCTGTGTGGAGTTTGCATGTTCTCCCCGTGTTCGCGTGGGTTTCCTCCGGGTGCTCCGGTTTCCTCCCACAGTCAAAGACATGCAAATATATGTGTTTGTGTGTAGTGTGGTGCATGGTGTGATGTACTATGTATATGATGCATGCAATGTATACTTGTATAGGGGTAGAGTTCCCGCCCCGCAACTGCAAGGTCGGTGGTTTGAGTCCAGCTCCTCCCGGGAAAAATCTGTTGTAGTGTCCTTGAGCAAGACACCTAACCCTGAATTGCTCCTGTTGAGCAGGTTGGTACCTTGCATGGCTGCCTCCGCCAACGGTATGACATGTAGGTCGCTTTGGATAAAGGCGTCTGCTAAATGCTGTAATGTAATGTTGTTGCTATACCGTACAAATAAAGTTTTATTAATTGTTTTTGTATATCATCAGCCAATTAATCCATATTCTAAGAAAATATTAAGAACTTGCATGGCAGTAGCTGATCGGTAAAGGTGAAAAATTATTGTTATTAATCTTCTGACCATCAGCTTTTCACTACACACTTTTACTATAACCAATATTATACTATGGTTTGCTTCATTGATAAAAAGAAAATCGCCTAGTGTTTCTGATCTTGCCTCTTTATCCTTAACCCAACCTGCCCAGTCAAACATGATCTGGCTGTGACACTTTTCATTGAGCTGTTCAGGAGATCCACAGATAAGAAACAACGTTTCAGATGGCATTCATTCATATAAGATGGATTTTAGGTATTGGCAAAGTGTATGTTGATACAAACGCTCTTCTTTGCAGTGGCCTATTGCCCAAATGTTGGCTCCCATATGAAGAAAAAGACAATTCACATATACTTCAGAATATGTTGGCACATATGTTTCAAAATGTACACGAATTTGCAAAAATGGTATGGATGATTCACTTGAAATATACTTGGAGTGACCAAAATGTCAACACCACATAGGAATGTATATTTCCAGTTTCCAAAATAGGTCATCTATACGTGCACATACTGTACATTTTTGCAAAGTAAGAAACATATCCATAAACATACTGTGAAGTATAGGCAAAACATTGTATTTTAATTTTCCCGTTTTTTTCATATGGGCTCCTAAGGGCCAAATGCCCACTCCTGTTATCAGTCAGTATTGACGGTCCACACAAATGTGGACACCAGAGGGCATCCCTGACTTCCTTCTAAAGACATTAAGGTCCCCAGGCTATATTCACAATAGTCTACAAAGTTATGATCTATAGTTAGATACTTTTCTCTATGGCGTGTCAGCCTCCACGTCATTTCCATTTCCACAATAGAACACAAAAATATTCCTATAATATTCCTATAAGGGGCTTGTAGTACGTCTGTGGTATGCTGACCTTAATGCTATTTGTATCTCCTATTTTTTCTCTAATATTCTGATAGGACTGTATAGTGTTTGAGGTACGCAATATTGAGTTTATAGTGACCTTATTGTACTTTAGGGTATTTTGTAATTATCGCCAATGCTACCGGTATACTTTTCCTGTAATATTCCTTTACATTGTGTGTGGTGCCCAATATTGATTTTAAAGTGACCATATCGTCCTATGGTATCGCTATAATATTACTATAGAGATTAAGAGTTTTGCTGTGAATTCCTCTAAAATGTAGGCTATTATAGCATTACTTTACTTTCCCATCAGAGTTAAACCACAGCTTTATGAGACATGTCAGAAGTGCAGCAGAAGCCTTGAGGTTGAGCCAGTGGGTAACCACATGTGAGGAGTTAACCTGTAAGCGTATATAGTTAATCTTCTCTAAGAGTCCCAAAACAAAGAGGCTTCAAAGAGCTGCCATACAGGCGCCCAAACAGTTTAGAGCTCCTTCCTAAATGAAATAAAGCTCATTTGGAGATGGAAATATCAGTTCTGCCTAGCAAGCTGTGGTGCGTCCGCAAACAGCTGATTCTCCTTCTCACTCCACTCGTATTTCTGCCTTTACTTTTTGCTCTTCCAGAGAAGGTACGTGGTTTCACTTTATGTTGTAAGATGTTGCTTCAGCACAACTTTTCCTGCACTGCTCCGTGAAAACCTGGACAAGCAATAAACCTCATTCAGTCTTCATGCGTAGGCAAATATTGCATGGACCTGTTTGTATTAGATGCACTTTATTGATCCCCTAGGGGAAATTCAGGTGTTACAGCAGCAATTGGCAACACAATGCCAGAATGGGAAAGGCAATGGGAAATGAAATAAAAGACACAGGTAATAGCAGGTCACAATAACAATAGTGGGCACTTATAAATAAAGCATTATGTAAATGATTGATAGATTGATTGATTGTTCATATTCATATTTTTATAGTCAGAAGTAACCCTAATCCTAACCCAAACAAACAAATACGATTATCTAAGAAACCTGACAGTCCTGCCTATTAACGTGAACGTGGGCCAAAGCACAACTTACTGTAGCCCACTATAATAGCAACATGGAGCTTTTTGTGTCCTTCATCAACATCCTACTCAGGATGTTAACTACCGTACTACAAACCTACACAAACTTCATCAGGGGTATACGTTTCATTGAGGAGGTGCAACTAGTTAAACAGGTATTAAGGTGTGTGATAATGACTTTAACTCAGATCTTATTAAATCCTCAGGTGTGCAAGACAAACTGACAAATCTATTATTGTATTTTGTTCTGTGCTTATGGGAACCCTGATATTGTAGGCTTAGAAGATAATGATGCATGGGCAGGTATTTAAACCTCTAGCTATTTGATGCTGAATAGAGTACACATGTAACATTTATATTACTTAATATGTTGTCTTCTACAGGAAAACTACAATCTCTCATGCATATACCTACAGGGTCAGAGAAATGCAGCTGAAAGATGAAGGCTACAAAAGCGGTTCAATCTTTAAAATGTGCAGCTAATCATAGTTATTTTTGCTTCTAGTTTTTACCACACGATTACATCTTCTGAGTTTAAGAACTTAACAACTTATGAGAACTTGAGCCCTCAACAGAAGCTGGCACAGATGAACAAACATGCATTTTCTTGAGCTCTTATCTCTCTCTCTCTCTCTCTCTCTCTCTCTCTCTCTCTCTCTCTCTCTCTCTCTCTCTCTCTCGCTCTCTCTCTCGCTCTATCTCTCTCTCTCCCTCTCTCTCTCCCTCACACACACACAGTCACCAAGTTTGTGATCTTACTGAAAGGAAATGTTGCATTCCCTTCATTAACATCAACATACAAATATGATTAATTGCCCATGGATGACAATAGCTTATCTAATACATTTCTTCTTTTTTTCTTCTGTGATACTATTTGTTGTCGAAGTAGTCCGAACATTCACACCCCTTTGTTGCTTATCTTTTAGGAGGGAAAATGTCTTTATGTGGTGCTGGTGATGGCTATGCTTTGGTGCACAGAGGCCCTTCCTCTGGCTGTCACTGCAATGCTTCCAGTCTGCCTCTTTCCAACAATGGGAATTCTTCCATCCAAGAAGGTCTGCCCTCAGTACTTCCTCGAAACCAATTTTCTGTTTCTCAGCGGTCTTGTGATGGCATCAGCTATCGAGGAATGGGGCCTGCACTACAGAATAGCCTTGAAGGTCCTTAAAATTGTTGGAGTAAAGCCAGCCTGGTGAGAAAATACCCTCAACTCTATTGGAGGGGCGTTTAAGCAAGAATGCTCCTCATTTCAAAGCAAATCTTCCCTGTCAGCAATCATAATAACACTTATTCAAGATTGTGTATCGTATTATGTTCCCAGGCTTATATTGGGAATGATGATCACCTCAGCCTTCCTGTCCATGTGGCTTAGCAACACTGCCACCACAGCCATGATGCTCCCCATTGCTAATGCCATCCTGGAGAGTCTGTTTGGCGACATGGAGACTCTGAAACAGAATTGCAAGTGTACTGAGGATCCTGAGAATGATATAATAAATGGTAACGCGTGTATGTTTTTTTTATTTTTAAATGACAACTAACAAGGAATCAAACAAGGCTTTCCCTAAGACTGCTACCTCACACTGAGACACTTTATTCTGAACTACCCACTCCAATGTATAGCTTATTTTAAGTAATGATAATCACTCGCCACCACAGCACAGTGTAATTATTCAAGTCAAAGGAACAAAGTGTATTAAGCCAGGATCACTTTACTGTACAAATGCATCCACACCTACCTACACACATGTTCACAAAAATGTCCACTTTGACACCAAAGATAGTTGTTGTATTGTTTTGACCTTGTCTGCATGAGCATTTAATATGTAACCCAGGATGTGAACTTTGTACCACAACTTGTTCAAACACATTTAGCTCTCGGATGCAAAGTTAATCAATATTCAAGGGGTAATTGATTAATGATGCTAGACTGCTTTCAAGTCATATGCTAAATATCAATGGTCTGCCAGCAGCCCCCTAAGAAAGCTGAAACATAATTTGACTCATGTATATAACGTGCAAAAATCACTTTTTATTAATTTCATGGTAGCATGTCAAACTGACACAACTTCTTTGCTTGAATTTGTTTCAGGTCAATCTACTGTAAAGCTGCAGTCAGTACAGTCACTGGCCTCAGAAAAACAAATACTATCAATGGACGGGTAAGAAGAATGTAAATAAGTTAGACAGAGATTTGACTCAACGCTTGACATTTACCAAACCACATGCGGTATCATTACACCTCAAAAGGTGTTGTTAAAAGCATGTTTATCTGTCGAACAGCTTCACATCTTAAACTCTACAGAAGACAATTAGCAATTTGCTAACTCGGTCGGAGTTCATGTAATTACCCACGGCCCCTTTTAAATGAACAAATAGATAAACAAATCTCTCCAAATAGGATGGATGGAGCGGAGCAGAGCGAAGGGAGGACAGCTGAGGAAATACGATCAGAGTCGGAGTATCAGATGAAGGTGTGGAAAGGATTCTTGATCTGTATCCCTTATGCAGCCAGTATTGGAGGGACCGCTACTCTGACAGGCACCGCACCAAACCTCATCTTCATTGGACAGCTTAAAAGGTAACATTCTTAAAACACATTTGGTCATCATTGTGCTGCATATTCGGAATTAGTACAGACAGCACCTCGGATAACTTAACTAGCAAAGTGTTTCCACTGCGTAAAAACTGACCTGTTTCCCTTTTTTTATAGTTACTTTCCAGACTGTGACCTTATCAATTTTGGTTCTTGGTTTGCGTTTGCCTTCCCACTCATGGTTCTCTTCCTGTTCTTGGGATGGATATGGATTGCGTTTCTCCATGGGGGATTGAACAGACGGTATGGTGGCGTCAGACCTTTACTCAATGTAGATTACATTGGTTTTACTGATCACATATCACACAGCAGAGCTTTAATGCAGTAATGGTATTGAATAGACATTTCTGTTGATATCCATTACCAATGGTATACAACCAGCAGTGACGACTTTCTGTGTGTTTTAAAGGCCAAGGGTCCTGACTAGGGTTTGAATTTCATATCAAGAAAAAGTATACCCATAAAGTCTTTTAAATGATATACAGCCCACTTCTGTACCAATACTCATTTTGTCAGGGCAGGAGATAAACCTTTTTCTCAAACACTCATCACAATCATTCTCATTGCTCATGCACATACTGCTGTTTGTACTTTGTAGGGCAGTGTAGTGATAATTCAAATTTTCATTTGGCTCTTTGATTTTCTTTTTTGTTTCTTTGAAATCCTTGTCACGCAATTTCCATACTGTATCAATGTGCCTGTATCACCTTTTTATTTTATGCAGACTGTGTCACAAGAGACAGGACCGAAGAGCACAAGCGGAAGCCAGAGCCCAGGCTGTAATAGATGAAGACTACAGAAAACTAGGGCCCATAAAGTGAGGACTTGTGTACTGTATGTCTTAAAATATCATGCAATATAGGGTGAATGAATACATTTGTATCACAGAGCCTTTCACTGACATTTATTTTAAATGCTTAATTTCAG
The DNA here is from genome assembly GCA_900312575.1 of Acanthochaenus luetkenii. Taxonomy (NCBI): domain Eukaryota; kingdom Metazoa; phylum Chordata; class Actinopteri; order Beryciformes; family Stephanoberycidae; genus Acanthochaenus; species Acanthochaenus luetkenii. The sequence goes on from OMOT01078040.1 coordinate 10,745, forward strand.
TTTTGCAGAGGGAGCGATCTCTTTCTTTTTTGTATTGTTTGCCATTCTCCTGTTCACAAGAGATCCCAAATTTTTCACTGGCTGGTCTGTGTTTTTTAACAAAGGGTAAGAAAGGCATGCTTAATGGAAACATGTAACAGTTTAATGTCCGTACTTTTGCTTCTTGTAATACTTGTACTGTTTGACATTTTGTCCAAAATCTCTATGTTTAGTAACCTATTAATTCTCTTCCCCCTTCTCTTGTTGTCTTGCAGGTATGTTTCCGATGCGGTCACTGGTGTGATCATTGTCTCAATACTGTTCTTCTTCCCTTCCCAGAAACCTTCTCTTAGCTGGTGGTTCAACCCTCAAGGTCAGTATGGGACTTACTGATGACAAACTCTATAAACTCTGAACTCTCAAGCGCCATTTTGATGATGTTTCAGAATCATATCCAGCCAGTCAAAACTTAATATTGATGTCCAAGTAGTATGAAAAGTTAAAAGACATTTAGTGCAGAACTTGTAAGGTAGTTATTGTGACGTATAGAAAATAAGATGAGGAATGTTAATGATTTAGATTAGAGAGTCTGAGTAGTTTCCCGTCGGGAGGTGAGACTGTAGTCCCTCTGTTTCTGTGATTATATTAATCTCTCAGAACTATGTTGCTGCACTCTGGGGTTTTTGCTAGTGTTTCTGTGTTTCTCTGTGTACGTGTGTGTGTATGCACGTGTGTAGTTGTGTGTGTGTGTTTGTGTCTCTGTATGCTGGTCAAACAAACTACTGGACTTGGACGCGAGAAAAAAAACAATAAACAAATCAATGGGTTTAATTTCCCCTCTCTGAAAATGTATCTGAATTTTAAGGTTAACAATTAACAATTTCTACTTCTATCTCATATTTCTCCTATTCTATCTAATGGTTTGAAAATGAAACTAGCTATTTAAGATTTTGCTCTGCGTGGCTGGAAGTTGTAAACCAAATGCACCTATATGCAGGAAGTGAAAGAAACAAAATCTATTCTGAAGTGCAGCTTTGAACTACCTGTAATTTACTTGAGTAATTACATATTTGGGAAATGTATGCTTTTGCTCCTCTACATTTCAAAGCAAATATCTTATTTGTCATTCAACTACATCTATCTAATATCTGCAATCTCTAGTAACTTTGGAAAAACAACAACATTATGCATATAAGTACTATTTTATTCAGGTGTTTCTACTTGTATTTTAGTAAAGGACGTGTGTCGTCTTTCACCACTCATTTTACATATATGGTTAATTCAGTGTCCAATAATGATGCAAATCATTTATCTGCAAACATTTTTCCTCAGCTTCAAATACTCCTTATGTTCCTCTCTTATCTTGGAAGAAGGCCCAGGATAGTGTCCCATGGAATATCATTCTGTTGCTCGGTGGAGGCTTCGCTATGGCCAAAGGGTGTGAGGTACCGGTACATTTGTTAAGGCTTGTTTAGATTGGCACAGATTAAAACACTACACTGTAATTACTGTCATAGCGCAGTTCCCGTAAATGTACAGTTATTACGATTAAATCGTTTAATGATGAGTTTCATTGGAATTAACTTGCATGTGTTCATTTGGATTTGGTCAGTTTGCTCCGGTTTCCTCCCACAGTCCAAAGACGGGCAGGTCACAACTAATGGCATGTGTTATAATGTGCCTTTCCACTCCACTGTTAGCTGTGTTCTGCTCTGCGCTGTTTTTGACTGTTCTCTGCTTTGTTTTATTATGTTGTGATTTGGTCTTTGACCTTTGACCTGATCTTGTGACATTCTCCAGGAGTCTGGACTTGCCTGCTGGATCGGAGGCCACCTCGAGCCTCTGGCCCGTCTTCCTCCTGCTGCAGCTGTGATGTTGATTACAGCCTTCCTGGCCTGTTTCACAGAATTTGCCAGCAACACTGCCACAATCATCATATTTCTACCAGTCATCGCTGAACTGGTAAGAGCATGCAGTTTGTTTCCAACACAAGATATCTATAGGGTCAGACTGTTTTTAGCTGTCTGACCCTGCAGTCTGCTGGTGACATGGTTCTGTAGCACTTTACACTTTACTTAAAGAGTATGAGGCATCGTAAGCATCACAAACGCATTATTATTGGATTCTGACAAAATCAGTACATGACACAATGCATGAGAATACATAATAACAATAACTTAAAGTTTTGTATAATGAATTTGGCATGACTGTATTTTGAGTTATATAAGCTAGGAGTTGTTCAATACAGTATGTACCACTATGGCCTACATTTCTCTCAGTTGCACAGTGGCATAGATGTCAGTTCAGAGCTCTGTGAAATTAAGTGCGAAACTTCCATAAACTGTGCTGTCTCCATCTTTACATCTCATGGCTGGAGGGTGATTTATTTATTTGTTTTGGACGCATTGGGAATTAGATTCAATGGTATTAATGAGTGAACTATGTATTTACACTGTGCATGAGCCTGCCCAAAATAGAATATTATTGAGCGGTACTGAAGGCCTATCAGCTTTGTTTGGAGGAAAGATTAAATTGTATTATTATTGTATTGATTCACGCTTTGTAAAGGTTAATGCTATAGTTCAACCTCCCTATTAGATCAAGTATTTTTATTATTTAATAACTCTGTTCAAATGTACTTTTCTCTTTTGATAAATATTAGTCATGTAAAAAACAGAATACAAACAAATACATTTTAGAAAATATTGCACAATAAAATGTGACAAGTCTGGGAGGTGAATATTACAGATTCATGATGTATAACAATGTTCTGTCATTTCCTGATGTGATTATAATTGAGTTACAATGCACTTTGAATGCCTTAGTACACTTCAAGTTTCACTAGTTATCACATCAGAATATATGTGTGAAATACAATGTGTTCAAGATGACATGTAGACAAACAGGGAGGCCGCTCCGTCTACTACAAGCACTAAAAAGTAATAAGGAACTGGATGGAGAACTAGATTTGTCACCTGCCCTACAGTGACGTGCGGTGAGGTTCATGGTTGGTGAGGCACTGACTCCTTTAGAGTCAGATTTACAAATATATAAACCCAAAAGGGTAGCTTATTCAATTGGCTACTGGTTATTTCATATCTTATCAGCATTCTTCACACACACACACACACACACACGTAAGGTACGTATTAAAGGTACGTAAAGATAAGAAAAAACATAAAGTTTTAAGAAGCAACGGCTTGGGTTCGATCTCACGCTTCAAAACTCCTAAAGATTGTAAGACCAACGCGCTACCGCTCGACTACGGAGTCCTGGCATCATCAGGTGAAAATACTTCTATAAGTCAATGGCTTCACTATCGAGTAGCGTTTCGACCGTTTCATGAAGCTTCGGCAAAATTGTTTCAATTGTCTCTGTGTGTCTGAAAGTCTTGTTCTAGTCATCCCTAGAGATTCATTCATTCATTCCTCTTCTACACTTGACTCGCCTGATGCCTCTGCTTTGAAGAACAGCAGCAACAAGCACCTGTTGGCTCACGTACTTCAGAGTGAAGCAAAAATATTACTTGATTCACCTTGTGCCTTTTCACTGCGGTCTTATGTCCCATCAGCAAACCTAATTATGT
>OMOT01078042.1:0-13633 GCA_900312575.1 Acanthochaenus luetkenii
TAGATAGATAGATAGATAGATAGATAGATAGATAGATAGATAGATAGATAGATAGATAGATAGATAGATAGATAGATAGATAGATAGATAGATAGATAGATAGATAGATAGATAGATAGATAGATAGATAGATAGATAGATAGATAGATAGATAGATAGATAGATAGATAGATAGATAGATAGATAGATAGATAGATAGATAGATAGATAGGTTGATTGATTGATTGATTGATTGATTGATGTGAAGTGTGGGGGTTATCTTGCAGATAATATAAACATATCACATGTGCAAACAAGCAACTGATTTTTACCAAATCCATTAAAAACCCTGACCGCCATTACAGCAGTAAATCAACTGAAGGTTGACAGTGCCTTGAGTACTGAATGGATAAATGAGTGCTACTTACATCAATTATTCAACTTTATTGAATAGGATATTCTTACAACATAAACCTAATGAGCTGGCAGCCTCTGAGAAAGGTCCACAGCTTGCCATACATTTATCATAACAGAAATCTACCGATCAATATCGCCCTTGTGAGGATCAAGCTAATGCACAGGCTTGACACGGAGGTGGACTGGGGAGAGATCAAGTATGAAGTGGAAACAGAGGAAAAACAAATGGTTCCGTCCTGGACTTAATCCAGATGTGCAACGCAGCAGTAATGATGCCTGCTACTCTGTTTGTCTCCACAAACAAGCAGGTCCTTGAGTTCACAACGCAGACAATATGTGGCAATTTGCGGCACGGTGGCTCAGTGGTTAGCACTGTCGCCTCACAGCAAGAAGGTTGTGGGTTCAAATCTCGCCTGGCCCTTTCTGTGCGGAGTTTGCATGTTCTCCTCGTGTTGGCGTGGGTTTCCTCCGGGTGCTCCGGTTTCCTCCCACATTCCAAACAGATGTGTTTGTGTGTTTGTGTGTAGTGTAGTATATGATGTTATGTACTAAGTATATGATGCATGCAATGTAAAGCCTTTTGAGACATGCTTGTATTAAAGGGATATATAAATAAAACTTGATTGATTGATGTGAAAAACAGCTGTATTCTGTGTTGAAACAGGTCATTTCATTGTAGTTCGGGTCAATAGTATTGGGTTAGAGAACACGCAAAGAAGTGTGATTCGACCAACGTTTGAGAAGCCTCTCTAAGAAAGCTTATCTGGTGTGACATAACACTTCATGTCAAGTGTTCTCCCCTTGTACATTCGCAACAGTATTGCTGGTGGAGGATCCATATGGTTTAGCGTTGAACAACACAGCCGTGGGCCGCATGGGCCTCCGGTTGTTGTGTCAATGTCAGCTTGAACAATCCTGCCTGTGACCTCCAAGACGCCTTAAACTCTGGAGAGTCACTTCAGACGGGGATTAGGACTGGGTGTAGGAGGAATGTGGCAACAGGAGACGGCTCTTTTTTGTTTTTTCGCGAGAAGTGAAATGGAAAACGAGCAGATATTTCTCAGAAAACTGCAACAGAAAAAAAGAAGAGTGAGAGAAAGGGAGAGATTAAAACACCGGAGGGCCCCTGTGTCCCCGCTCACATGTTGTTTATGTTGTTGACAGGCCTTTTAGCCTCCCTAAGCTCAGTCTGTGAGGTCTCTTTGGGAGCTCACTTTGGATTTATGTGTATTCAGCCTGTATCCAGTCAAACAGTTGCATTATTTATGAGTCAGTTTGTTGATACCTCATCATGGAACAATCATCATGAGGCTACAATAAATCGAAGCGCTGTCAACAGCCACTTGAGAGAACAACATGTCAGGGTTCTCGCCGCAAGAAACTGGCGACGTGAGATCCTTCTCTGCATGTGAGATGTTTTCCTTTTGGACAGGTCCAATGGATCGGCCTTGAGACCTATTTCACACTGGATTAGTTTCCATTTCAAGCCTTTGTCGTCTCCCCCCCCCCCTCTAAATTGGGGACATGATCAAAGGTTAAACCTCAGAAGAATGCCTTTTTCATCTTTTGTCATGGATTGGTTCCAGAAGCAATGTGACAGCAGTTTGCTTTTGGAGTATAAATTATGTTGGGTTGAGCCAATCGTCTTGTGTTAAATTACAGACTGTAATCAAATAGTTTGAAATGGATCTGAGTATGGCATCGTAAATCACAGAATGTATTGCGTTTGAAATGTTGACTCAACTGGGAGGAGGGCAATTTCATGCATATATTCCAATGTCACATGCAAACTGGACATGTAACAGGACTCGTATGTCCACTAACATACATTCCTCTGCTCTCTCTCATCGATACACATGCCTTCACACGCACACACACACACACACACACACACCAATGTCTTGCACTGACCAAATCAGATTAAGGATAGCACATCTGAGACTTTTGAACACATTGTATTATCACCATGAGCAGAATTGTACCTATTTCTTAGCAATTGTCACTTTCTATGGGCCTTATTTTTCACCACAGCACCATATGGCCCTCAGAGGTCAGACAATTCACTTGTCTATACCTCTGCAATGTGCACCATCAAACCTCATGACAGTGTACAGCACTTGAGGAAATCATTCTCTGCAAATCAGGTCTGTTCCTTATTGAGCAGTATCTAGATACCAAAGTGAGTACACACACACAAACACAAGAATATTCATGTTCATGCATAGATACACACAGACATAAGTCATTCATTTGTATGAAAGCACACGCACACAGGCACGCACCTGGCCACCTTTGCAGCTGGGCTTCAGCAGACTTCTCGTGCGAGCTTTAAAGGAGCCAGCTGTACATGTAAAAGCGTACTTCCAGATGTGAACACAAGTCAGTCACTCTTGAGCTGCTTCGCTCCCCATCTACACACACATGCGCAGAGGCCTTCAACCAAATGGATGTTTGTATAAGGGGGAAATCAGAACAGGAAAAGTACTTAGGGGAGCAGTATCCAAGCCCAAAGAAAGTTCAGCTTATCTCAGGCTCTGGACAGACACCTCATTACAATCTTCCCATAACACGTAGCATCTGTAACTGACAGGGAATGATTACGTGCAACCAGCCATCGGACCACAAATGGAGGGTAATGACATTTCGATGACACCATGAAAGCCTCGAAATGTGATATCCCTTTAGTATATATACTGCACTGTTGAAATACATGAAGGTTTTTTTGTAATATCACGGTAACATCATGGCATTCTAACTAAGCAACAATGGCAGGTCAAGTTGTCCCCTTGCTGGTTGCCCAAGGAAGGACGTATCTACAGCATATCCTATTCTGTTATCAATTAGCAGGTTGTCCTGTTGCTGAATCAATATCAACTCTTGTCCTGTAACACCTCATCAGAATAACCTTCCAGTCACACTACATTAGCCGTTCCTCGATGAGGCCACCCTTGGGAACAAACCCACTCCTACTCTGACCCCTTTCCACCAGCCCATGCAGCCTTCATGTTCTCTCACTCTTTTGCAGTAGCTGAAAGATCAGACATGTGACCAGATGTGATTATCTGCCTTTTTATCAGCGAACTTAAGATAAGGGTCAGGGTTAGAGTCAGGGTTAAGGTTATGGTACTAAGTACAATAAAGTACAATATACAGTATATAATAAGCTGATAAGTAATAAACGTATCAACTTATTATGAGATCTTATCAAAGTGAGGTGAACTGATGAGACGCTTTTTATTTAGTAAAATATTGTTGGTCACACCTATGGATGCAACAAGTATGTAACAAAGTGACTGAAATATTTAGTTTTGACTGGATCATATTGCATCCAATCATTTGAGTGTTTGACCAGGTCACCATATGGTTTGGCTAAATTAAAGATTGTCTCTTTCTCCTTGACTCTACCACATCTTAATCTGTCCAGTCTACTTAATTTAATTTTGTAGCACTGTGACATAAACAACTTCTCAGCAATTGATTGTCTTTTTGGCTGCTGGACATCGATCAGCATCCTTCTCAGGGAAGTAATTATTGCAGACGCTCATTTCTCATTAACAGTGGTTTTGCTCTGGGGCTGTCTAGGGCGCTGCCTGCAGGGAGTTGGTAATAAGCACGAGGACCCTCTCAACCCAGCTCTCCTGCAGAGAAGCATGTGGATGATTGTGCCACAAAAACCCAAGGGGTCTTGTTGGCCAGGCTGGCTTCATTAGTAGGGCTAACCTTCAATATGTATTGCTGCCTCCTGCTCTGCCCTCAGGTCTGTTATGGCTGAGAGGAAGTTGGAACAAGACTTGTGTCAAATATACTGTCAGCATGCTAAACAGGAACAGCTTGGACACAGCCAAGTGGCAGACAAGAGTCCCGCTGGGCAGAGAAAAAGTTTGTGAAGTACTGCAGGAAGTAAGTGCCTTTCTTCCAAATAAAACCTCCTCTTATCTGTCAAAACTAAATGTTTTAATTTGGGTTTCAAGGATTTGCAAAGAACACAAAGTTATTAAAGAAAGTGTAATCAGGGGACTAGATGACTGAGGACCCAATTCACCAGTAAGAGTGTTGCACTTAGCTATACCAGAAATAAAGCCAAAACAAACTTGAGAGAATGGTAGTGTTTGTGGGCCCTTTGTAAAAAAGTGATGTGCCAACACCCTCTGATCATGGTTTCACAATGCAATTTTAGGATTAGCGGTCATTGGACACAGACTGTTGCAATGCAACTTGCGTGATATCCCTAAATGAAAGAACATAGCTGTCCTATATGTCCTATATGTATGACGTATGCTAAGGAATCCAGATGCCCTCACTCCATCTTGCCTTGGTTTACATATCCCTAAAGACTAGAATATCACTCTGAAGTACGGGAAGTATTAGATGACCTGAAACTAACTCAAAGAAGCTGTGGAATTTGTCAACATGGATATGCATCGATGTCAAATGATGGGAGGCTGGTCTGAATCTGTCTTTTGGAGTCTCAGTTCATTAAATACAAAGAACAACAATGCTGACTCAAAGTCAATAATGCTATCTCACTACATCATACTGTAGTACTGTACTGTAATTGCTCTAGATTTATTTGATTATTTATTTACACATAGCTAATAATAATAATAATAATAGATTTGATATAAAAGCGCCTTTCTCGCCGTTCTCAGACTCAAGGACATTGTACTTACAAACTGTCTCTTCCACCCTCGTGACTTTGAGATGAGTCTGCACTCATCTGGATAAACTTAAATAGAAGTGTGAAGTGAGAGGGTGACGCTGGCTCACCCAGGTGTCACACCTTTGTCTCCTTAATTTCCTCTGCAGTGCACCCTTGTGTTTTGTGTCAGGCTGCTTCATGCCTCCCCCTCTGCTGGCCAGGGGCCTGATGAGGTCCAGATGTGGTCCAGATGAGGCCCATGTCTGAGGCAAGGCCCAGAGAGGAGCTGTGGACTCCAGGAAGGCTCCATCAAACTGCCATTGGTTCTGCTCACATTGATCTCTGACAAGGCCCGTTGTTATTATGGACCGGGAATGGACAAAAATCGTAGTGAATATAGAAACAAGATGTTTTTGTCCATCATGATATAAAACAACCTTCAATTCTGTACTTACTATAAATAACATGAATATTCCTTTTACAGACACACACATCCTACTTTACTTAGCGAATCATGAAAAGGTAAAGTGTTCCAATACCACTAACTATTTCAGGAGTGTGAGACTGTGTAGCTGGCTCTGCCTCTTACGCCTTTACGAACCCTTTCAGCCACCCAGGCATCAACCACAAATCAGACTCACAAACCCAATAATGTTGTTGTGCCATTTTAACGAAGTTCATAAACCAACCACATAGTAGTTATGTTACACTTAGTGTCTGACAGTTGCTGGTTTCAAAGTGGGAAGCTTAGTCAGGCCAACTGTGCCTTTATGTCTATAACGGCAATGCCATTTCCACTGGCACTCGATGGCATGATGGGGAAAGACGGGGATTGCATGTGCAGGTGTATGTGTGTGTGTGTGAGGAGGGTATTGGTTAATGTGTGTGTAAGCATGTGTAAACTGTGACTCTGCTGCAATCCAGGAAAAGCTCATTTCTAGGAGCAACATCTGCATGTTGTCAGATGTTGACCAGCGATTGGACAGATGTGGCGAGTTGAAGGATGTTGGGGATTAAGCCTGCAGTGGACAGAGTAATCAGAAGTGTTTAGCTAGTGCATGTTGGTAAGGATATGATTTAGGTGCTTAAATTGGTATTTCAGAGGATATAAAGGAGGTGAAAATATTTGTATTTTGATTTTAACAAAAAAACGGTTTTCTATTTGGCCTTATCTATTTACATATTGCCTATGTATTAAAATATTACATATCTTTTTCATTTTATGGGAGTTTGCACAAAAAGAGGTTTCAGCACAAGAGGCATTGCTGAATGCATGTATTCACTTTATCTGACCTCTTCCCATTAGGTTTGGGTAAATGTGTACAGTATATCGGAAGTATAACTTCCTCAATCATGCAGCACATTTTGACCCACATTCTGTAGCAGCTGACATTCTGTCGGTGTGAGGTTCAGTGTAGTGGAAATAAAACCCTGTTCACGGGTTCAGACTGTACATGCTTCATTTCACTGGAATTCAAAGGTTCGATCTGCCCCATAACAATCCAGGATGTTTTTTATCAGTCAGGAAAACTTTACAGAAAATAATCACAGATTTCATTTCTTTTGGCACAGGTCAGAGGTGTCGTAGTTCACTTATAGGCCACGTAAATTCCTGAGGTTCAGGCCTCAGCATCCCTGGGAAGCTCCATCTGTGCACAGAACCGCAGAGGTCTAGTAGGATTAGAGAGACAGAGATGTGGCTATTGTTCCTGTGTGCTGATTATATCCATCTCAAGCTATTGTGTCAATGAAATGGATCACGTAACAAAAATACATTTTACAGAAGCGAGGATTACCCAATGCAGCAGGACGATATGCACACTGACTTATTATTCTTTTTTGTTACATTACATTACAGCATTTAGCAGACGCTTTTATCCAAAGCGACTTACCGTTGGCGGAGGTAGCCATGCAAGGCGCCAACCTGCTCAACGGAAGCAATTTGGGTCTAGGTGTCTTGCTCAAGGACACTACAACCCTGGGAGGAGTTGGACTTGAACCTTCAACCTTGCGGTTGCTGGGTAGAAAATCTACCTCCTGAGCTATTGCCACGCCTACAAGTTCCTCCAAGAATGTCTGCTATTTCTGCGCCATCAGGGTAACTGTCTGTTTCATGCATTGGCTTGTTCCACTTTAGTGGGAGTAATGAGGCATTCTATTGTTACAGATAAACAAGAGGAAAATATGAGGAAAAACAAGAAGAAAATATGACTCAAACGAACATGACAAAAACTAGACTATACGTCATCCAGAGATTTTCTTAAACTAAACCCAAAGGAAAACTAAAATGAAGTAAATGACTAAAATGTGACTAAAACTAATTTTAAAAAATTGTCAAAAGTCTAAAACTACAATGAAAGCTAAAATTGTACCAAAATTCACAATGATGCAGATTGATATAGTCATAAAGTACAATCAGCTCAGTTAAACAGAACGTGTAAATGATGAGGTCACATGTTTTTTCTTCATGCTGTGTGCAGCACGGTATATGAAACGTTAAAGGACTCCATTCTCTGGTTAATGCTTGGAGGAAGGGCTTTGCATGTTTCCTGTGTCCACGATGCGTGACGTCCCTGCTGCACTTGCATGTAGAGGGCCAATGTGGTGACTCTTCATTGGCTTTGTAATGTTATGTTTGGCACAAGATGCACAGAGCCAGAGAAACTTAATCCTGTGTTGCTCTTTTATTTGACCTGAGGAAAAGAAAATGACCTATTCCCTTTAGGGCAACATTTTTGGAAAAAAGTCTGAGCTATTGTATTAACAGCTTGCAGGGGCTCCATTTGAGGCAATCATTCATTCAACTACAGCCACTACTATATCCACATACCTTATTAACAGCACCTCAAAGGGGGTCAGATACATCTGCCTTTTTCACCTTCTTGCAGCTCTAAAACCACATCAGCACAACGCGGTACAATGTAATCAAGCTTTATCAACGCTGTCTCCAATATCAAAGCTTATTTTGTGATTGAACACCCGGAGACTCCAGGTAGATTTCTACGGCAGGAGGAGGAGAGTGGAGAAATGTAATGATAATGAATGGCTGTCACGGGACACGGAGTAGATGCAGCACGATTACAGCTGACACGTAAATTGCTGTGTAATTTCAGATGCTAGGTGTTTTCTGTGGGAGCAGGGCTCCTCTTGTGCTGCCTGACAGATGAGATTCAAATAGAAGTCGAGGCCAGAGGGATAACACATTTGATATGCCAAGGACATGGAGGGTCCAGGCCACATGCAGAACAGTAGATCAAACACTTTCTAGGATTTCAGGGGACAGCAGCAAATCACAAAACAAGCTCTCAGAAAACGCCTACGCCATTGTTGTCTGGTAGGGAAGTTCACATTGATAATAGTAACACCAGGTCTTGGCACTGTAGATTCAAGAAATATCCTTGCACACATTAGACTGCATGTTCAGCATGTTTCAAGTTGACGCTTTTGTGTGACAGACACTGAAAGGGGGACGTTTTCCTAACAACATTTATTAATATTTATAGCAGCAAAACAATGTTGTTATCTGTTTATTTATTGAATAGTTAATGCTTATCCGAAGAAAACACTTAGTGAAACTGAGCGTGACATCGGGTGTTGCAAAAAAGAACAAATTCCGGTTTGAGGGCATTCATGGTCACTGATTAGTCAAATATGCCCACACACTGCCCTCGAGAAGGCCTCATCAAGTGTCTGTGTTTGATTTACGCTGGAACAGCTGCAGAGGTGGCGTGCAGGCTAGCCAGGCCCCACACAAATGAGAACACAGCATAAAGGTGTGGGTGCATTTTCTGGCTCTGAAACACAATCCCCTCCTCCTTAATTGCCCCAGATATTATGATCCATGAAGGTGATTGGGTTCACATCAAGAGGAAGACATGCAAGGCCCCCGGGAGTCCTGGTTTGTTGGAGATGATCCGAGCGTGGTGCGGACAACTGGTGATCCCTGTGTTCCCGGATCATGAGCTCCATTAGCTGGCGCGTGGCTATTGGGATGTTTTGATCGATGGTTCAAGAGCTCGGTTGGCAGAGCTGTTTAGAATTGTACTAATCCATGAAAGTGATGGCTGTGAGAGAGATGACGTGACCTTGACGTAAACCCCAGACAATGACACATAGGTCATGTGGAAAAAGTTCAAGAGAGGAAATCAAGCACAGACTGGAAACAAATGTAAAAGTTGTATTGTGTAGATAGATATCAGTGTCAGAGTTGTAACATGTGCCATCTTTTGAGGATGGACATGATCCAGTCTCGCTTCCAGTTTAACAACAATGAACAGCACATCAATATTTTAAATGACATTACATATAGCGGCGTATCAAATGATCCAGGAAACAAGACAGCAGCCTTATTTTCGGATTAACTTTTAAAGTCATATTGTGTTATTTGAATGGGTTTCATGGATCCCTCTCATGATGCTAAATCCACGTCTTTCTATTGAACTGCCACTTTTACATGTGCCCAGATAAAGAGTAATCACACACATTAATCTAATCGTAGTGTAATCATGGTAGTCCAGATTTCAACATTCATGACAGATTCTCACGCATGATATAATGGAATATGGAAGCCTCTGTATAGCAGTTTATTGGGATTGGTATTCTCTGTGTGCATGGAATTAACCAAATTAAGGTCAGGCACATGCATGATCAAACCCAGATAGGGTTCTTTGTGCCAAAACGGAGAATCCTCAGAAGTTGGCAGTCTAAAGTCACATAGGCAGGGTGCAAAAGGCCTTGTTTAACCCTCCCACACTCCACGGAGGTGTTTGCTTGGACAGCGAATCAGTAGTGCCAGAAATATGAAACAATGTCCAACATGACGCATCCCTAACCACCTACCTCTCCAATCATCACCTTAACATTCACCATCGTCCCACAAGGGGCAGCTCTGGTTACACTTCCTTGGGAGATCTGAGCAGGAGACAAGGGGCCATTACTACCCTCATTAGCTCTCCTGACCTCATTGCCTTGCCTCTGCACTCCGAGGCCATCACTCAGGCCCCGCTGGCAGTAACCATTCACTGTTGCAGGGCTGTCAAGGCTGAATGGCCAGGTAGAGGGGGTGTGGGCCCTGCTAGGACCACCCACTCTGACGGAGCTGTGATTTATGGTGGGCTGTGTTGTGGGGACATGCCGCCCTCTTGTTTGGGATGACGTTGGTAGACTTGTTCTTGCGAAACACCAGCTCTATATAGATACCCTGTCTTTCATTTCTTCCTTTGTGAGGTTTCAAAGGGAAAGTATTTACCATTTTGACAAGCAGAGGAGTGCTGAAAAGTACATGCGGTAGGATAAGAGGCAAGAGTCACTGTGTTTACAGTAATTAGGGAGAGAAAGCTCAGAACTGAAATAGACAAGACTGAAACAGCCTGGGATTTCAAAGGTACAATTCTGAGAACAGATGCAAAGGGACGGAAACAACTTGAAAGAAGTTCTCAGGGAACTTACAGTTTTGCATGCAGAGGCTCTGAATAAAGATATTCAATGATGCACCGGAGACCACTGGTCATAATCGGCCAATCAAAAACAAACAAACAATTGCGAGATCAGGAAAGCAGTTGAGCGTATGACATCAAAAGTATGAGCCAATTTGCGGCAGGCAGCAGAATAGTAGTGGTGTAGGCATATCGCCCATATGGCAGGGACAATTAGTTTCTGACGTGTTTTGAATTTCACAGCCTATGATCATAGATTCGAGTTTAATATATTGGAGAAGAGGCAGAGCCTATGCTGCCACAATGAAAAACCTCAGTCATCAGTCACACACTAACATGTAATTACGAAGTTTGGATAAAACCTATGATTTATCTACACATGGATTGGCCAAAATTGCTTTTAACCCATGGTGCTAATGGTCTCGTAACATTTTAGAGAAAGAAGAGTACGTAGTGGACATACTTTCCCCCTTGTTACATAATAACAGAAAGTTTTCTTTAAAAGGAAGGTTTAGGATTTTGGGGTCAATATATTAAGTTTCTTACACTATATCCACAGAGGACACTGATAACCAGTGGTTTGAATAAATAAAAATCACTTTGCCATTGGATAGTTTCTTGTTGCTTGCTAAACAACACTACTTTGTTGAGATTGGGTATGACAAAGTAGCTTCTCTAATCACTGTGTTTGTTCAATGTTACCACATTGTTCTAACCACGCTTTCCTGTCAGTCTGCATGTGCCATGAGAATTCATAAAACCTCAAATGAAACAACTACAATAAATATATCCCATGAAGAAGATTATTTGTAGCTCCTTTAAATACAGAGAAAAAAAATGTAGCCTTGTAATCATATAGATGTGACGTCACACTAGGGAGATAAAACTCCCGGTTTCCATATCACACACGTGAGTGATATGGGCCGGAACTACTTTCACGATGAATGTCCCAACTTATTTTTTGTAAAACATAGGTAAAATAAAATGAATACCTTTCAAATATGGTCCAAGTGGTGATGTACGTATATGATGAATATATAATCGCCCCATAAGCATCACTCATGATACGTCATAGCAGACTCGTGATTCATTCGTCCATGACCTAACACTCGTTCTGATTAGGGGGCGAATATATATTAAAAAGTGCATCACAAAGAAGAAAGTGCATTTACACTGCACATAAAGTCCTAGCCACCCTTTGCCTCCTTGTATCTTGCACACTCCTCCTCAGACATGTCTTGCAGAGTTTTTTGTTTTTTTTGTAGTCACTACAACATATGTTTGTTCAAGGAGATCAGCCAGGGCACATGACACTCTTGATTTCTTGGGTTGCGAGGCTCTGGTAGAGTTTTCCTCCTGCAACCAATTAAGTTGACTGATCTCAACTGCTGCCACAAACACTTCAGTCTCTCCAGTCTCAGTCTCCTGTTGCTGAAAAACACCAAAATAGTTCAAACCTAAAGTAAATAAGTGATACAATTCAACAGTCAAACATTATGTAGTACCATTTTCTTGTTGATAATCAACGAAGTATTGATAAAAACAAGTGCGCCCACAAGTTAGTTGCGTCTCCTGAATATTTTATTAAGCTACGGTACTTAACTTTTTTCAAGCGGTATTGGATTTGTCCAACTTTGCGCTCCCCAGTTTGCTTTTAAAGCCAAAATGTTCTTCTTCTTTTTTTCACATCCCTATTCAATACCACTTCTGTCTAATGATATCAGAAACTCAGTAGAATGGCTTTGATTCAGAAACCCCCATTTTAAATTAATGAGTACATGCATATGGCTTTCAGTAGGTCATCTATTACGAAAAGCCCAATTTAAACAGTGCTTTCAGCAGGGCATCTCATGTGGGAGGTTTGTTACAATCCCAGTGCGGACATATTGCAGTGGGACAATCCATTTTTTCCTAAGAACTGTGTGAATGGATTCTCTCCTGAACCTGCAATTCTCAAGAAACCGAAGACATCATTTATATTGCAAGTCCACCGATCTTTTAACGTTTAACAGGCTCCCATTAAGACGTTGTGCTCTTTTCTGGTGGCTCACCCCTACACACCATTCAGGGGCTGACTGCCCCGATTGGCTGTGTTGTCGTCAGTACGCTCTCCAGGGAGGTAGGACTGTCTCAGGTTGAGGCTTTCTCAGGTATCACTGTGAATGTGTGAGGTTTCAGGGTCTACGACATTTAGAGAGAAAGGAAATTAATCACGTCATTTCGAACACATCTCCTTTAGAGCTATTTTTGCTCTGAAGAGGCAGTTTCAATCTATTCTAAAAAGTTGATTTGATTTGATTTGATCTTTATTTTTCTTAACCATAAACAAACACAATTTATGATAATCACCAACAACATTTTTTTGGTAATTTTTATTTTATTTTTAAGATGATATCATTTGGAGCTCTGTTGCCTTGTATAAAGTATAATGTGCCAGTTGAGGTTTATTCCATGTTCTGTACTTCCTTTCCATACTGTAGCGTTTCTGATAGAGACAAAGTTATTTATTACCTCCCCTTGTCACCCATAGGGCCTCAAGCACTTCAGCTGAAGACAGATGACATTAACAAGATACAAAGACGTACTGTCTCTTTCCGATGTACAGACCTGACTTTGTTATAGCAAAGGTGTTTCTTTCAACCAACATTTCTCTGCCCATCCAGGAAGACTGTTATATGGTATAACATTGCCAGCAATGGCTACTTTCATTACTAATAGAGCAAAATGGTAGCCCTGAAATTATTACATGTTTTCCCTTGCACAGACATACACATTAAACCTGCACTGGTTTAACCATTAGATATCACAGACGGAGGGAGAAGAAAAAACACACACACACAAAAATGTTTTTTATCATGGTGACAATCAAATAAAGTGGATGTGGATTTCTGAGCTAGACAATAACATTTGCATGTTTCTTACATGCAGCATCCATTCGCATTTGTGTAAAAGAGTGCAAGCAACATTACAGATTACCATAATCCCTCAACGCTGACAATTGTGATATGGCTGTTAATGTCGTCACTGTGCCTCTAGGACAATGAAACATGTGCACGGTCATTTTGCAGGTGTTTGTATTACAATAATTGCACAGTGTATAAAAAACCCCACTGAATGTTGTAAACCCAAGGACGGGACATAAAATATCCTGGATCATGGTTGA
>OMOT01078045.1:0-10087 GCA_900312575.1 Acanthochaenus luetkenii
TGTCCCAAAGGGAGAAGCCAGACACCCTCCTGAGAAAACCCATTTCTGCCGATTGTATCCACAATCTCGTTCTTTCGGTCATGACCCCTTCATGGCCATAGGTGAGAGTTGGAACAAAGATTGACCAGTAGATAAAGAGCTTTGCCTTCTGGCTCAGCTCTCTTTTCGTCACAACAGTGCGGTAATGCAAGCGATTTCTGATTCTCCGGCGCATCTCACGCTCCATTGTCCCCTCACTTACGAACAAGACCACGAGATACTTGCACTCCTTCACCTGGGGTAAGGACTCATTCCCTACTCGGAGAAGGCAATCAACCGGTTTCCTGCTGAGAACCATGTACATCTTTCCTTAATTTATCATTTTAAAATGTAAGCTAAAGTTGTCACTTAAAAAAGGGAAAAAAGCAACAATCACACAACATTTTAAGTCTACTGTAGCAAATCATTTTGTCCCATTATGATGAGGGATATTTGTGTTACACTTACTGTGTAGACAGTATGCAGTAAATACAACTGTATGTAATAAAGCACAAAGCATTACTATGTTTTAGCACAACATACTCAAGACTAATTTTGCATACTCTATCTCTCACAGAGGCAGAGCCAGGGTCATAATATGGAGACCCAGTTGCAAGATAGATAGCTGAACATTTTAACAGCATATCTTATCAATAGTTCTTAACATAAACAATATAAACAATGCTTTACAAATCATTTGAAGTGGAAAATATTAGTTGTATGTCCTTTCCGCGGCTTTAGCATCCGTCCCTCTTAGTTCTTCCTAAGCCTAATCCGTGTCAGTATGAAAGTAATGATTTAAAATATAACTTTACCATTTTTAACAATATGTTAATTAGGGCTCATAAATATAATCAGGAGCCCATCATTTAAAACCTCATATTCTTATCATCAAACTATTTTGCTGCTGATATGAGTATAATGCGGAACATAGTTGACATAATGTTGAAAAAATGTGGAATGCTCCTTTAATGATCATGCAGATGAGTCTCGCTGTTGTGATAATTAATTTAATGAAATACATGGACAGTGGATAACACATGTGTCCGAGATTTCTTCTTCTAGCTGTTCATGTTAAAATGCAACTACTATTGACTACTACTAGCCTAATACTGTAATACCTATTGTGCAAATCAGGTGTGTTAACAAGACAGCGATAGTAAGCTTACTACATAGCTGACCACATAGCTATTACATTACATTAGCTATCTAACGAGATGATACTGTATGATCTAGGTACATAATAAATCACAAGTAACAGAGACAAAATAATCCCCAAAAAGCAGCACAAAAACTAACCATGTCTATTCCATGCTGTTGAGAAGACGGAAGTCGTACATTTAGAAATACAATCAGCTGGCCTTTATTTCCAAGAGCTGAGGACCTCCAATATGGCCACTAAAGAGCATGTTACGTTACCTGAAAGACCTGTATTGCTGTGATTTGTCTAACTTAGCAACATTCATTATTAATTTGAATGTTTGTCAATTAAATTGCCATAGTTTTTTCTTCATTTTCAGTGCCTTAAATGTTCATAACCTTTGGGTAATAATTAATCGTGGTGCAATTCCCAAACGCCTGTCTTCTAAATCTGGGCTACCAATTCCAAATAGGATGGCCTTTAATTTAGCTGCCACACAACACCCAATTCATCAGAGAGTGTTTCTTGCATAAATAATACCAAACTTAAAGAGTAAATTGCATGTTTGACGTTGACAAATGTGCTCTAGCTCTGCTGGTCTAAAATGAGATAATTGACTTGGAGCAGATGTTGTGCTATTGTATAGAGACGTTTAATCAGTCACACTTTCCTCCATTCCCGGGAGTAGCCATGCTTTTGTCCAGTTGGTCAGATGTGTCTGGCTGCTATAGTCTGACAGTAATTAATGAGAGAAGGACTGTGATGCACAACATGATACACCAATACAGATCAGCCAGCCTTTTGGAAACGTGAAATAAAGGGAAATAGTAAGAGAAATAGTAATTTGCAGTGCAGTGATAAAACAAAGAGGTGGTACAATGATTAAGAATAAATCTATTAAGTCCAGTTGCAAGGCAAAATGTTCATTTAGAATAGTTAAAACTAAAATGTTGCAGACTTTGAACATGCAATGCTAATGGTATTTTGACAGAGGTAACTCCAGAGTGCTCTGAGAAAAACTGAACGAAATATGAAAACAGAGAGAAAGAGAGAAACTGTGTTCGATATTCAGAAAACCTGCCTTATTTTCTGATTGATGGCAATGCAGTATAGATACTACAGTTTTCAAAAAGGATGAATCCTTTACGGTCATGAGACGTAACATAAGCAATCTTGTAAATTAGTAATTTAATTAAAATGCAAAAAACACGGAAATTGACAAAGCAGTGAGAAGCAGTATGTGGGTTTTACATTACATTACATCATTTAGCAGACGCTTTTGTCCAAAGCGACTTACAATAGTACATTTTTCGTCAACATCAGTCAGACCAACTATACAACGCAGTCTTTCATCAGCTAAACACTTCAATAGGAACAAGTAGCATAAAAATGGCATCCCTTACTAAAGCGTATAAATTGAGAAGCTACTTCTTGAGCCCATCCTAATGAGATCCTGAGAGATTGTCCCTTAGCTGCCATCCTCAAGGATTCAACAGGATTATAGATTTGCTATTATATTAAATTAGTGGAAATTAGGAAGTGAAAAGCTCTCTGAAAAGCTAATTGGTGGATATATTTGGCAGGATAAGTTACATTGCTAATAGGGTTCAGTTTGAGAGACTCCTCTCATTGGTGTTACTATGCTCCCTTTTAGCAGACACACTTATCAGGCCTGCGTGCCCATTTTGTATCTTTCTATATTTGCCATTGAGATAAGCATAGAGTGGATTCAGCAATAAATCTACCTGTGTGAAGGCTTGAAAGTAGTGATACAACGTGTGCAATAAACAGGTAACGAGTACATTCTGCAATTACTGTTCTAAAAATGGAGAACAGATGGAAGTTTAAACCACCTTTCTTGCTGGTGTGCATGAAGGCCACAATGTTTATCAGATTTGTAGTGTCTGCAGTAGTGCAATAATTTAAGCCTTCTTTAAAAGCACTGAATGTCTTTCTTCACTGAATTACTAAATGACTGCAAAGAGGACTTGCATACTTCTCTCCTCTTGTCTTCTGTTCATTTGTATTTCATTTTTGAGCAAACTGAAGAAGAGTCATTGAAGGTGACTGTATGCATTGGGGTAAGTTTGGAATGTGTTTTTGTTCCTCCTAAATGCTTGGCTGGAGCTGTGAGCGTCCATCATCCCAGACGGAGAGAAAGCTATTTAGACATTAGTCACTTTAGACACTTAGTTTTCTGCTGATTCACCAATGTCAGAATGGAAGAGCCCCGCTCCGGCCTCTATGCTTTAACTGCACAGCAGTCAGCTAAGAAAGTGTCATATCTGCAAGTGTGTCTTATCCCCATTTCCCTTTCAATTAGAACATATTTATTAGATATGTTAAATCTTGCTCTCCATCTGTATTATATACAACACTTGAAAGAACAGTTTATTAACAACAAGTGTTTTATGCCTTGTGGACTGACATTCGGTGTAGTTTTGTTTAGCTAGCAAATGTTTCTAAGGACTATATCAATTTTAGATATCACTTTTTAAAAAGCAAGCAGAAAGGAGAACAGACTTATTCTATTGCACAGGTTTCCTGTCATGTTTCCTCTCTGTTCCCGGGTTTTCACTGTTGAACAATAAAAATGTAATTTTCAGAACGGCAGCTTTGTTTATTTTCAAGAGATTGGCAGCTTTATTGCTTCGGTCTTTCTTGTCATTGTCGACTTAAGTTGCTTTTTTTCTTATTTTTTTGCTCTCGCTGTCAGTAACTGTCAGTCACTACATTTCAGTTTGGCATGCTAATGTGTTAACTGAATAAATGGGTGCAAAGGCGGTTATTCTCGTTAATTGAGAAATGCAGTCAAAGGCTGAGGATTGCGTGCCACGGTAATGATCTTTGGTGCGTTTTGTCATTTAGCCAATAAATCAGTGTGTTACCGGTCATTAACCCTAATGGCAAAGTTGTGTGAAGTGGTACAAGTGGATGGGTTTATTTATGGCAGTATACTTTGATATATATCTCTAATGGATGGATGTAGCAAGAGCTTGCTGCATTCTCTCTTTAAGTCCAGAACAGGAGAAGTTTACAATTGGGTAGACGTAAGACAGGAGCAGCACAGCACATTCAAAAATTCAAGTAAGAAATCAAACTACATCATAGGCAAATTAAGGCCCAGATTCACGAAAAATGTACGCAGGGAAGTGTCTGCTAATTGCCATGCTATCCACTAACCATGTGCAATGAGTGGAAAACCTGTAAAATAGCACTGGTCAAAAAAATAAAGCCTCTTTGCGCCTGTCATGGTCATGCATATGTCTGTTCTATGTAAATCTCATTATTTCATCCACATAATATCGTTGCTCTCGGTTGGAAACCTCGTTCACTTTAATTGAAGGATTGCAAGGTCCACTATGGATTGACAAAATTCTACAACCCTTAGATTTATGAAACTTTTCTAAACTAGATAGATAAACTCCAAAATGCACGGTGGGGAAGGAAACCACTGGATGATGCAGAAAAACTGTTGTCTCCAGTAGGTCTACGTGTATATAGTGCTACAGTAAAGACTGGTCTAATTAGCTTTACTCAAAACATGTATCAGTGGACTGCATACAATAGCCTTTTGTGTCTTTATTGTAAAGCTGTATATGCATACTGGAGACAATAAATGGCTTTTCTGCATCATCCAGTGGTTTCCCTTCCCATCTTTAATTTTGTCTTAATATTCGAACATAAGGACACAAGATGGAGGACAGTCTCAGGATGTATATTACAGAGGGAGCAATGTATATTAATGTCGAGAGTAATGCTCCAATTATAAAGGACACTTTAGGGCGCTTTAGAGTGCAAGGATGCCAGCCATGGTGGATATTGTTACCTTCCAAACTTAAAATAGAAATGTTAACTAATTGGACATTTTATCAAACAATGTAATTGATGATGTCAATCATAAGGAAATTAACAGAGAGCCATACTTAGAGTGATAATCTGTAACCTACCCTGGAGGAGAGGAGCCTCTGCCTGCAGTATAGCTTTTGGGCACTGCATTGATAAGTCAGTAATTAGGTGTGAAATCCATCCATCTTATTAACAAGTCTAGGGAGTTCCTAATTAATTGGTTCCTTGTAATGAGTAAGTTAGGATGAAAAGTATTAGATCACAACCTCTATATTGATCCTATAGAGATTTTCTACGTCTGACTGACAACTCGACACGGCTGAAGGGAAGGAGAGCCAGCAGTGAGATTCTACTATATACTTCCATTTTCACACACAGATGGCAGCATCAAACCTGACACACATCCTCTCACAAGCATCAACCACTTTCAAAACTCCAGAGCTTACAGCACACAAATGAGCTAAATCAGAAACACAATTTGCATACTGTATCTTCCCCACCATGTTCTAGGAACGTGCATCCTGTAATCATGCTGCTAATGCTGTGCCCTAGAGTCAATATGCAGTAATGTCTCATTTACTTTACGTAAAGCTTAGTGTCTGTCCATCCATCCATCCATCTTCAACCGCTTATCCGAAGTCGGGTCGCGGTGTCTGTCCATTTAACATGTAAATTGTACGTACTGTACTTACCAATAAACCGGGCAGTTTTAGAAACCTTCTTCCACGTCCCCAAAATAAATTGGAGGAAGTGGCCCAGTGTCGGAATGATCGAACGACAACTCTCAACTCTGCAAGTAATCCTTGCTATTCAGATAATACTGTGTCTCTACAACGTAGCTAGAGTGCGGACGTTTACAAAGTGCAGAAATAGTTCTGTTTCAAATGGAACTGTTGTCTCAACATTTGGTTTGTGATAGCCTACATTTCACAGGAGAGCATACCGAGACCTGTAAGAATACACCCTGAGCTTCCCGTCTCTGAAAAGCACATTTATCATAGTTTTTCCAAAGCATTTAGGATTACCCTGTTGACTTATATTGTAGCTCGATAAAAGCCTGCAGGAAAATTGTAGAAAGCTCAATACTGAACCGATTAGTGAAATTATGGTCTCTATGTGTCAGTTGCATGGTAGAAAGTCCACAAATAGGGTCTACGGTCCAAAATAGTGAATTTATCCTTTAATTAGACATGGCTTATTTTTCTAGCTTCCTTGCCAAGCTTGGCCCGATGAGTCAGACCTATGGGATGCTACACAAGCTACGCCTCCCATACAGTCCAACATCTACACATGAGTTATTTACTAAATATGTCTCCCGGTGAAATGGACTGCTTATAGATTTACTTTGATTTACAGAGATGGTGTGTCTTGTCTCTCTCCCCGCAATGTATTTACGATGTAAAAACAATGTAGTACGATAAAAACCACATTTTCTGCTTATCTCTATACTAGCTAAGATCTTTCTCCAGTGTAAATGTACTATATTTTGCACATGGAAGCTAAACTTCAAAATAAAAGCCCCCAGTATGCTGCACTTACTTGCACTTTGCAAACCAGTCATTACAATTAGGTTGATGCTGCGGTGCGGCATGTGAAATGTCGACAAGACCCACAGATGCAGGCATATTTTGGTTATGTACGCAAAGGGCACTTTCTCCTAAGAGGGCAATCAAGCAGGTACCTGGGCATCGGTTGGCTCCTATGTGTGCATGTGCCTGGTCTCCCCTGAGCAATGTTAAAACGGCTTACCATACATGTTTAACCAGCACTCGAAGGCCTGAATGGACCACATATCAGTAGTACACAAACACATTTGCCAAACGGTCGTGGCCAGTTCGTTTTTTTAATTTGTTGCTTAGGAAAATAATAATTTGTGTGTTTTTCCTTTACATTGTGACCAATTACAGTTTGGGTCTCACAAGGTTTCTTCAAAAAGTCATTAAGGGCTTGAAGTAGCAAGCCAGATAATGAATCAAACCATGTGTGAATTGTGGCAATAATAGGAATTGGATAGCCCATTTTCACCTGCTTGGTATGTGAAAAGGTTCACTAATGGTTACATTTAGGCAACTAATACTTTGGTTTAGTTTAGGCAACTAAAACAATGTGGTTAAAGTTAGGGTACGGTTTTGGTCAACACTTCACTCAGTAGAAAACCTCTTGGCATGAGGGGAATTGAACACAGATAGTTGTAGTTAAAAGCAAAATTATATACCCATCCACCACCCTGAGCACATTTGCATTTTAAGACATTGTGGTCATTTCACAAAATGTTGGGAGACCTTCCCCCAAAATATGTCCTGTTGACTGTCCTATTATTATTTATTTCTGGGGATCAACGGTGAGAGAGAGAGATAACTTTTACAACTATTATCTTGTTGCGTATTGGGTATAGGAAAGTTGTCATTTTCAACAGTTGAGTCACATCTTTACATTTTTGGAAAAGGCTGCCAGAAGACTAACTAACTTGTGGGATTAGCTGTGTTTTGGCTCAGTAGTGATCCATGTCACTGCCTTAGATGCTGTTTTCCTAAATATCTAGCTAATATATTTCCTGTTATCCCCAAGACCCTACCCCTTTCCTCTCCCTTCTACTTGGCTTTGGATGCTGAAATCCTCTATCAAGGTCACTATGGTAATGAGATCGATCAAACAGAGATTTTTGTGTGTGCAAATTACAGTGGACAACCCAGGGAGCATAACAAGTTCTCCTGAAAGGAAGGGACGGGAGTGCGTGTAGGACACACACACACACACACACACACACGTACATTCACATGCAGCAACCTGAGAACCTACATTATTATCACAATGCTTCTAAGAAAATGATGGACAGTAATGGACTAAGTCTTCCCTTGGAATAGATAAAGCATGTCTCCCTTTGTGCAGAATAACTAACTTAACTGAACTCCTTCAGTAAGTTTGATTGATTATGATCCGGCTGGTGAAGTGTAATGCTTCCATCAGCATGCACATTTGTAACATGAAGAGGAGATGAGTATACAATATTTGAATCCTTAGCACAGGCGCAGCCCATCACTAAATAGGATTAGTGTGCTATGCTTATTAGCAGTCTGTGAGATTTATTCCAATAAAACTCAATAACACAGATCAAGAGACATGGGGATGCAATCATTTTGGTTATTGGCAGACTTTATTTTTTCTTCTGAAATTGACCAGCTAATGGTCACAGGAAATAGGCTTGCTGAAATCATTACAACATGCAAGCACAATTTTTTAATTTATGAACTTCTTTTAATCAAAATAAATTACATGGAATTACTTTCCATGTAATTTGCATGGAAAGTACATTTGTTTCATCTGTTCTGCATCATCCTTAGAGGGCCACTGCGACACTGTCCTTTGATGGTAGTCTGAAAAAGAGATGAATTGCACTTTACCCAATCAAATAAAATGCCTTTCACAAATGACGTTTCCTCTTACAATAGTAATTTGAACTTGGAAATACAACAGAATGTAAATGTAAAAACTTCATTTGTGTGTCTTGACCAAATGGTTACCTGTATCACAATTCTCTGGAATAGCCATGATGTATAGGCATGATGTATTTTTGTTGTGTGCAGCTTATGTACCAGTTTAGTCTCCATGTCACTACAAATCTATGACAGTATGCTGTTGAGGATATGGTAGAGATTTGAGAAAAGGAGGGTTTCAAATACATAAGAGACTGCTCTCTGTACTCATTTACATTTTTGAAACTACTTTCCCATATGCACAGCTCTGTGTATTCAGATAACACACAATGTTGTCTTGATTGTTAATTAATGCATGAACTAATGTTGAACTAATACATGAAATAAATATACTTATTAATGTTTACTAAGCTATGAACTATTGCAATTTTAAATGCTTTAATTGCGTTCTGGTCAAATAAAAGTTCTCACTTTGCCATAACTTCCCTCTTCAATTTACTAACATTAACAAAGCATAAACATGAATAAAACTATATACATTTAATTTATTTCATTCAAACAGATCTTTCCATTTTCTTGTTTAGAAATCATTAACTAAAGTATTTATAATGCATGAACAATTCATGTTCACCCTGTAATTGGTCATTGTCTACTTTTCCATAAATGACATTTATGCCATATAATAATGTCTGTGCTATGTAAGCCATATTGTAATGTTCCGGTGTTGATACACACCCACTACAGGGTGTTCATCAGGAAATATCTGAACCAATTTCCAGAAAAACACATTGGATTTAGACAGATTTGGATTCATCATAATACAAGGACACACAGTGTCACAGACGCGAAGCAGCATACACAGTTCAGCAATATTGATACTGAATTATCTTAGGACAATTGTCCTTGAACACGGCTGCATCTCCAACTGAGCACTGGCTGCTAATTTTAACCATTGGAGGGCAAATTGAGACACGTTTAGTGAGATAAATACGGCACTGGCACATTTGTGCTTAAATGTTGACAATATGACCGGTATTGTTGTATTTCATGACCACATTGTCACGGTCACGTTTAGCACATCCACCAAATGGTCTTTGGATCTCATGGCAATACCGTGTTCAGCAAAGAGTCCAACAAGCTTGATCTATGCTGTTTTGTTCCGATGTTTCAGTGTCAGACGATTACCTATTTCTAGTCGTGTGTTCTGTGGGAAAACATAGTGCACAGAGCATGTATTTGCATTTTAAGACATCATGCTCATTTCAGGAGATCAGGCTGGCTTCATCTGTATGTATGAACTGTTAATCTGATCTGAGGTCAGTGCACACAGAAGGCAGCGACACACTCTGCCCCTAAGTGCCCAGAGCTACTGATTAAATATTTATTCCGATTTTATGAGTTGATGATGCTGGTACTCCATCTTGAATAACACTCTGTATTCATCATTAATTAATCACAGAGAAAGAATGGGTGGTGAAGGAGGAAATGAAAGTCTTCCATTGATCCTTTCACCTGTGAGGTGTGATGGTTCAAGTGTAATGTGTTCGTTCTGTTAGGTTTTATAACTCTCCATTTCTCTCTCCATTTCTCTCCATCTCTCTCTCTCCCTCTCTCTCTCTATCTCTCTCTCTCCCCCCCCCCCGCC
>OMOT01078047.1:0-12190 GCA_900312575.1 Acanthochaenus luetkenii
AGATGTTACCGGAGCATCCGGGCTCAGACCACCAGACTCACTAACTGTTTTCCCCCCAGGCCATCAGGCTTCTCAACCAACAACATTAGTGATCACATTGATCACATGATCACCTCAGTGTTTGCTCTAGTCACTTCCTACCACACCACAGTTTAATGTACATATCCATCGGTACTCCTTCACTTTATGTTTATAATATTTAATACTTTTATTCTAACTGTCTCCCCATATTTTTGGGCTCTTGAATTGCTGCTAATGTTTGACTGTTAAGTATATTCTTGCTACTCTTTCCCTGATTTGTGATCCTTTTTACTATTCTTTTTATTTATTCATGCCTAATACGTAGTTGTTGCTTGCCATGTCTTAACACAATTTAATGTACATATCCATCGGCACTCCTTCACTTTATATTTATAATATGAATACTCTTATTCTTACTGTCAATATCCCCCATCGTTTGAGGCCCTGGAATTGCTGCTAATGTTTGACTGCTATGTATCTTTTTTTGCTACTCTTGCCCTTAGTTGTGATCCTTTTAACTATTAATAATCTTTTAACATTATTTTCCATTTTATTTTCATGCCACTACGTAGTTGTTGCTTGCCATGTCCAAATAATTTCACTGCTCAGAATGACCTGTGTTATACTGTGCACTTATAAATAAAACTGATAAATAAAACGCAGCCAGAGCCTTATTCTTGTACTATAGGCAAGTCCCAGTCCCAAAGACCATGTACCCTCCTACAAGGCATCATAGCCCGCTTCCTTCTGCTTCTTTTGCTAGCGTCTTATTACTTTTTAATAAAACAAAGCTCTACAGCCATGGTTCAGTGGCCCAACATGCAGGGGAGATGTATTCAACTCATGTTTCTGTCTTGTTCTGATGAGTCTATTAATTTACACAGTTGTATCATAACACACAGCCCTCTACAGGGAAATGTACATACTTTTTTATTTTTACATTTCAGGTAAGTAATTCCCGATTATATCTCCACGCTGGCCTGGGAACGCCTTGGATCCCCCAGTCAGAGCTGGTTAATGTGGCCAGGGAAAGGGAAGTTTGGGGGCCCCTGCTGGAGCTGCTACCTCCGCGACCCGACTTCGGATAAGCGGTTGAAGATGGATGGATGGAGTCCATATATAAAGACTACAAATATTTGTAATGCAACAGTTATCAAGCACAGAGTAATCCAGATAGCAGAAATGTAACAACAACAATTTTTTTTGGGATATATATAGCATTAGAATATGCTTGACTGGTGCCATCCAGCTGTGTCACCTGCTCTGCTGCTCTTTAAATCCACTTTCTGAAACCAGAAACCATGCACCACTGGGAGCACTGGCCAATCACCACATCGTAGACCCCAACCCGCTCAATGGGTGCAAATCGGGGTTAGGTGTCTTGCTCAAGGACACGACGACAGATGTATTTTCCCCCAGGAGGAGCTGGATTCGAACCTGCGACCTTGCGGTTGCTGGGCGGGAACTCAGCATGTTAATTGCTACTTGACTGAGTAGTGCAATCTCCATAAATTAATTCGGAAATTGACATAAGTAGTGATGGACTGGCTGTCAAGCTGAATTTCTTTCTCTCGCATTTCTTTGGGTGGATTTACAAACCATAGTTCTCTGGCTCCCCCAGTTAATTTGTGTTTGCCTTCCCTCCTTTCATATGTATGACCAAATTAAATTGTCTAATTTGAATTGTCCTCACAGCTTCAGCAAATAGCACAATGTTTCCTTACAGGAAATAGCCTTCTATTAAGTTGTAATTTATCAGCCAGGAAAACCGCAGGGGGGGGAAGGTTTTTTAATCAAAAAATGAATGCATTCCTTGCCACACTTGGTGGTAAAGCATGTGGGAGGTGGTGTCCCACTGAGGAGCTATTTAAGACTCTGAGACGTGCCATTAAACATTCCTGGCTATGCCCACACAGAGAATGGCAAAACAAGAGCGTACAATTTATGGATTTTCTCAGATCACATCTGTCATTCAGAGGAGGCAAGCTTTGGGTGACTCCTCTAAAATATTGTTTTTTTCTGAGTACCTGGTATACATTCAAAGAAGCTGAAAACTCAGAGTTGTTATTTATTTCAAATATAAAACAGTTTGCATTACTGAAGAGATTTCCATGGTTCCCCCTATTAGTAATCTCACAAAAAGTATGTCACTAGAATGATTACCCAGTATTCACCATTCTAGGTTACAATTTAGAGTAGCCTACAAAAAGGCTTAAAATGTGGCCTCTAATTAGCTCTCTTAGACTAATTAGCAGAACAAAAGGGCAGCAATTGAAGTGCGAAGGATGTTTTAGCGCTTTTAACATGGATGAGCTGAGACAATGATGTTAGGTATTAAGGGATTCTTCAGATGTAGTCTGGGGGGGGAAATGAATCTGAGACAGTGACAACCTCAGATCTCACCCAGGACTAGCAGGGAGCTAAGCTTCAGTGTGTAGCAAGATCACACAGGGAAAGGAGGGGATTAGCCTAAAGTCAGGTATAGTAGACAACCCATGACCTATATAATACAGCATATATATATATGCATACACATACACTCTTTTTTGTACAATTGGGACTTTTAAGCACAGACAAAGAGGGGCAATTCTCAAGCTGCTCACAGTAATTTGGGTGCTGATACTAAAAGCATGAATTTAGCAATGTGTATTTAAAATATGACTCCCTGTGGATCTCTCTGAATAATTGCACTGTATGTTGGCAAATCACTGTTTAGTTGATTACTCATTAACTAGACATGGTCGGTTTTCAAAGGTTGAAATTGTGATGACTTGTTTGTCGCTAACTGTTCTACCTTATTGTCCTCAGCTCTAGGTTGTAACTTGCTTTTTGAGGTAACATTAGAAAGGTTGTTTAGGTTTCAGTCGTTGAAGTGGAGAAAAAGCAAAGAGTTTTAGATTTTGCATTTTTGATAGATGTTGTTATTAGTAACATTTTTGTGGAGTATTTAATGAGGTAAGCACTAGAATATGGTCTTTTGTGTTTCTCAATAGGTAGGCTGTGACAGAGTGGTGGTAGTTAGGAACGGTCAGGATTGTTGCATGTTTAATCGGCGGTAGATCTCTATTCAGTACCAGGCCATGGATTGTTTGTAGATTTAGTATGTTCTTGGCAGTTAGTTTAGTTTAGTTTATTTAACAGGGATGAAGGGCAATTAGCCTACATCAACTCCAGCACCATACCAGCACCGATTGCAAAGTATTTTTCTGAGATGTGCATTCTCTTCTAATTTATGGATGCACAATTACATCAACTCCCTCAGAGTTAGCAAAATGCAAAATATTGCATGTGGTCCCTAGACAGGTGAAGAAAGTGCAACCATTGGTTCATGTTAAAAACATCAAGCAAGCAACACTCATTAAAAAGAAATCCAAATAGAAAAGTCCATCATTGAGGATAGCTTGGCTTTGACCCTTGTGCTTTGCTTTCTATTTGTTAATTAGGATTCTATCCATTTGATTGCACTCTGACAAATGTAAGTAACTAAGTTTAGATAATAAAACATTATAGCTGACAGTATCAAAAGCTTTATGTAGATCTAGGAACACTGCTCCAACAACATCACCTTTATCTAGTTGGTTGAAGGGATATGTGTCCTATATTGAAGGGATACGTGTCTTGTATGTGTTTTTATTTGTAAAATTTTTGAGTATTTGATGAGGTAATTAACACTATATGTGAACAGAATGGTGCATAGATGATGGGGAAGGTGGTTCTAAGCATTTTTGCAACTACAATTTTCTGATGAGATAAGCACTTGAATATAGAATTCCAAATAAACAGCCTCTGTAAAGCTATGCTATTCAAACCAGTTGCCAACTTCATTAAACCTTCTCAACTAATATCCATAATCAATAAAAATAATGTATTATGAAAAATAACCTAACCGCAACTAATCAAGCACACTTTATTACCAATTTATGAAACATTTTCATAATAATCATTACATCACAATTCATTGTAAGGAATGACATTATCATGGTGTTGCTATTCTCTATGACCAAACTATCTCATCACTCATGAGTCATGTTATCCAAGACTTATACAAATGACCTGTAACATTTCAGTTGGCATGCATGTATGCTATTTTTCACTTGTTATTCTGTTAGGCTAGTTATGCGTCACTTGCTTGTGAATCCCAAATGACTCCTTTCTGCTGGAAAGAGACTTCTGCTTGATGTCTCATGCTTATGTAATAATCCCCTTCATTTTGACTGACATGCAAATTCACACACACGCAGACCCAAACAAGTGAGTTCAGTCTCTGTCCTTTTTGCACGATTACTGTATGAGTGAGAAAGTAAAAGAGGACGGGTGTAAAGTGGCCCTCTTTGAACGTTAAAGGACAAGTTTGCTATTTTGGACCTTAGACCTTTTTTGCGGACTTTCTACCATGAAACTGACACATAGAGACCATCATTTTACTGATCGGTTCTAAATGGGCTTTTCAGAGACGGGAGGCTCAAGGTGTAATCTTACAGGTCACAGTATGCTCTCCTGTGGAATGTAGGCTATCACAAACTCATCACTTTGACGGCACTGGCTACAGGTTTGAGCCAGAATACATGGCCATGGAACTCCAAGAGATGTTTGAGAAGAGAGAGAGGCAGAAGAAGGTGCGCAGCCATCCGAAGTTGCGGCCGAGGCCAGACCAAGAATTTTGGGGGACTTTTGGTGTAAGAGGTGCAAGCAGTTTTAGAAACCTTCTTCCACGTACCCAAAATAAGTTGGAGGAAGAGGCCCAGGCCGGAGGGACCGAACGGACAACTCTCAATTCTGTAAGCAATCCTTGCTATTTGGATAATACTGTCTCTCTACAACGTAGCTTGAGTGCAGACGTTTACAGTTGTAGTTCTGTTTCAAATGGAACTGTTGTTTCAACATTCAGTTTGCGACGGCCTACATTTCACAGGAAAGTATACTAAGACCTGTAAGAATACACACTGAGCTTCCCGTCTCAGAAAAGCACATTTATCGCAGTTTTTCCAACGGTGCAACTTGGGAATTGGAGTTACTGGAGCTATTGATTTTATTTTTTGATGGGATACAACATGCAATTTTAATCAAAATATAGTTGGTTTGATTTAGGGTAAAGCATTCCATTAAGAAAACACTAAATGCAATACTAAATGACTTGTTGAGATGGATATTTTTGTAGTGTGCGCCAAAGCTGCACCCAGTGTCACACTGGGCCCTCTAATAACACATCATTTGTTGTGAGAGCGGCAGTCCAAGACTCATTGTCCCCCCAAAAAACCATGATAATAAAAAACATGAAACACAGGTTAGAAGATAGACATGCGAGAAATGGAAGAGGATCCGTTGCAATGATGTAAGTTCAAGTTCATTTATTTATATAGCCTGTTATCACAAGCATGTCTGTCTCAAAGGACAAAGGACATGTAATGATAATAAATTGTGATCTGCATGTTTTCCCAGCTTTATAATGGAAAGGAAAAAGAAAACAGCAGTCATGAGAGATAGTATTTACCCAACACCTCGGATGTTTTTGACAAGTCATTCAATGCATGAGATGCTGAAAAGTATTATTTGAATGAATGTTCCCTTCTCAGGACTACCTTTATATTTTTACAATTAAGAAAATAGCTAAATGCTAATCTACGTCAACAAAATCAAGGGACAATATAAAATAACACTAAGTCTGAATACAGCATAACAAGGGACATTTATGGATTTCAACATCTGACAACTTCAACAGATGAAATACTACTATGGCCTTCAGTAAAATAATACCCTTCTTTTTCTTTTCATCTTTATGCAATTTGGTGTCTCACTCAGAGGAAATGTGCTCAAAGCTAAGTGAATGCTACAACTGTAGTTAGACGAGAAAAGTAGGACAATTGCTCTTCATTATTTCACCCCACTGATGAGACAGCAGCCCTGAGTGACAGCGCTTTATGTGTATTAATTATAGCAGGATTGCTGAAAGGAGCAACTTTGACTGTGAATTTCCACTTGCACAACTCTGATTACATTTATTATGACAAGGATCCCCATTTCCCGTTGCACAGAACACTTGAGAATACAAAAGCTGCCAAAATTATGACCACTAACAACCTAATTAACCCAGTTCACTTTTCATCTGCTAAAATGTTTTATCTTGAAATTAGAAGAGGGAAATTGTAATATTTTGTGCATGGTGGAGTCTTTAACTTACCTTAAAGACAAATAGCTCTCTGATGTGATACCATTAACAGAGTTTGTACACAATGAATTTGAATGTATATCTCTAACATATATTGTTCTCATGGCTGGAGTTTTATTCTTTTTGAAGAATCCAGAATGTGTTACAACTCAAAATTATGTGCCAAGCATTTCCAGTGGATTGCTTCACCAACTACACAGAGTATGCAGTTGGCTTCACTGCCTTGGTTTGTTATGGTTCAACCTGCGCACTTTTGAACAGTCCCTTCCCACATAATACAATTACATAAAAATGACACGCTCAAATTACAGAAGAGAGATACCGTCAACATGCTATTTCCTTAGTTTGTTATTTACCAGGGACAGTGCACATTAATCAACACATCAGTTTCCACATCAATATAAATGTTAGCTCGTGAGCTAATTTTCAATCATTGAGTCATTGTCATTAATCAAGAACCTTATTAAACCCCGCAAATATATGATGGTCTTTTTGTGCTATAGAAAAGTAAACATTTATTTATTGCACCTTTAAAGAAAAATTCCATACTCTGATACTCGTACACTTCATCAATATGTGATACTTTTGTGAAGAGGTGTTGTAATTTACCTTTTTGTTGTACCCACTTTCACTCTACCTACTATTGGGTATTCTGTGGATATATTTTCTCAAATATTGAAACCAGTGGTTGTAAATTCTTCTTCCTCTTCCAGTAATCACAGTTCATCAATGTGGATTTACTAGTTTGCTTTACAAGTTATTGAAGGTGGAAAAACATAGCTGTTTTTTGACAGTGTTACAGTGTTTAAGGGGGGATTTTTTTCCTTTCAGTTTAAAATTAATTTCTGGGAAATCGTGCATGCTGAACAACAGAAATGTATTTGCGACACAGCAGTGAATCATTGATGAAGAGTATTGTGACACAGCAGACATCTAAACAATACAGCTGCTTGATGTTTTCTCTGCATAATGTAGTTATGCATGGATTACTTTTTATTTCACTTAATAAGAGGTTGTGAAATCCAGGAAGTATTGGATTAATTTAATCAAATGAAGAAAAATACAAACCCTAAACAAAAGGCAACATTCTGTGATGTGCAGGGTAGGTGGGCTCACCCATCAATGGATTTGCAGTTACAGTAGAAGAATGGGTAATTTGCTGTACAACGAGCTTGACAGGGGCCATAGTAAAAGACGGCAAGATAAAGCAAAATTGGAATTTCAAGGAATTAATGTTTTGAATGGCAATCACTCACTGTTTGTCCTCATTCTGGTACCAGTTTTGCAAGGGCCACTATCAGTCTTTTGTCTGGCTCGACAACTCCCTCAGCAAGGTGACGGTTTTGATGAGATGCAATAGATAGCCTTTTAAATCGTCATGCCTTAGGTTTTCTTCAGCAAAGACAATATAATATAATCTGTGTAGAAATCAGTGTTGTGCCAAATACTTGTGAAACACATTTAAAATATCCAGTCTTAAAAAACAACACCAAAAAAGCAAGTTTGAATTTCAGCAAACTTCAAATAAAGAGAAAATGTCTTTGAAGGCGCAGCCTCGTTTGTGTTGTGCAGTACTGAAACCATTTGGATCTGTTCTATTGGACCAACAATTCATCTAATTCCTCACTAATTGTTCCTATTACTAATACGCTCCCATAGAATGTGATGCCTATTCATGAGCACTCCCAGGATACATATCAATTATTACTTCTGGTTATGATAAAACTATAAAGACATAAAGAAGACAGATAAACATTTGATCCAAATGTGCAAAATCCTATAAAATAATTAGAATAACTATGACTTTTTCAGCAAACTGACAGTTTCTAAGCTATTTCATCTGTGCTTTTTTTTGGGACTAATAATCAAACCAAACAACTTTATCGTCACAGCTGCATTTTTCCCATCACGGACAAGTGACAAGTGAATTGTACTGCACAGATAGGATACACACAAAGTGACACATACAGGATACATGCACAAGATGGATGGGCCGGAGCAGAGGGCAGCTACATAGTGCCTGGGGAGCAATTAGAGGTTAAGCGCTTGCTCAAGGGCACAACGGCAGGAACTGGCACCCGATTCTAACTCTGACAACCCTTCGGTTGCCAGCTCACATCTTGTCAGATTTTTTCCCATCTGGCTCGGGATTTTGAACTGGCAACCTTCCGGCTACAAGCCTGATTCTGAACCTCTGGGCTACCCTGCCACCGCTGTGTGGCGTATGCATTTAATAGTTCCCTCTGCGCATACTGAACTGGGAAACAGTTTAATCTTCTCAAAGGCCGCAGTGTATCCCACCAGTCATCTTAGCCCCCATGCAGGGCATGTGATTGAACTCTCTTGGGCGCATGCGAGGTGCAAGAGGCATTGAGCGCCAAGGTCCAGAAGCCACCCTGCAGCCTCCAGACAAGCAGGGCGCAGGTTAATGAAAACATCAAACACCTCCCCGTGGAGCCCAGATGAATAGAGAGCTGCCAAGATGATCTCGCCCCCCTCAGGACCAGGCCCCCAAAAATGATCCAACATCAAATCTAGTGTACAAGTAAACACAAACAGTATGTTTTTAGAGGACATACACCACCCTTCCTCTCTTTCTTTATGCACACATCTGAAGGAAGAAATATTTGGTCTGCTGGAAGTATACGTACAAATCCAAATCATTTTACTCTCCGTGCAAATATTCCTCCTATTCAGATTTTCAGTGCATTATCTTCAGAATCTAATTTTCGAAGACAGTGGTTTCATTTCTCCTCTGGAATCTCCTAAAGTTGAAATGGGGGAAAATAACCTTTCTAATTTTCTACATTTTTTTTCCATGCTGCTTGAATACTAGTGAGGAGCCAAAAATAATATTTCATACATGCAGTTGGGGTAGATTAAAGCATTTCTATCAATTTAACCTTGTAAGGAAAAGCTATGTCTATGCTATGAGTGAACACAAAATTATTTTTTGAATGAGATTTGGTGGGATCCCCGAAGCTGGACTGGGATGGGGAAGGCCGGGATGAAATCCAGTCCCCCGGGGGTAATACACTGGGAGTGGTGGGGAGGTGATGGGGCGAAGGCCTGCCACGACAAGATACTGTGAACAGGTATGCTTTTAAGCTGTGTGGACTAATTGGCTGCAGCTTACCACTCCCATATCTGCTGCACTATACTTATGAATATTCGGTCTCCAGTTGCACTACCTGTATAGTACATGCTTATGCAGTGATGGACTTTAAGTTTGGTTTGTGTTGGTGAGGAGCAGTGACATAAAATATTTTGTCATTTACTTCAATCCTATCCTTACATATGCACTCGTCAAACCATTCATCAGTCATTTAAATGCGGAATAGTTTTAGAGAAAGACTACATCCCAACTCTTATTTCACAGGTCACATTCACAATGTGACAACCTCAGCAATTATCTGGAGATACAATGCCTCTGTGTAAAGAATGATTTTTCATCATTATGCTGAGGATAACATCACTTTTTATCTATATGTTCCCACTATGTACTTGTTTGTGCCATCCCACACTGTGCCAGGCTGAGCTGCTAGGCAAGGTCACTTGACAAGATTGCCGTGAGATACATTCAGGGACAGGCATAGAAACTCTGCTGTCATTGATGTTCATTGGGGCCAGACATTTAAAGCATGGATTATCACTTTCACCTTGTGGCTGTTCCTTGGGGATAATTTTCCGCTGCCCTCTATGGTTATTGCTGGTCACTCAAGAATTGTATCATTTCATTCTACTAAGTGGAAGTCAATCTGGTAAGCTTACTTCAGACCTTCAGGTGTAGAGGAATGTGGAGTTATGAGCACAAAAATCACCACCCCAACACATAAATCAGCCTTGCAACACTCACTTTTTCTTAATTATTCCCATTAGCTGTTGAAGCGTCCGAAGCATGTATCATTGTCAATGGAATCGACTTTCCGGGATGTGTGGAGTGACTTCTAAAAGCACAGCGAGGTTATCAGCCCCGTGCAAGAGGAGCACACAAATGGGATGATATTCATCCAAGACTCATACTGCTAACAAGGACCTGAACATTAATAGTTCTCTATAATTCATAAGATTAAAAGGACGAGTTTTCTATGAATAAGGCATTGCACAAATGGGTAATCAATAAGCGTGTGAACTTCCTCAAGGGCCTTTCCATCCATGTCTGTATTAAGTGTTAGTAAGTACAGATAAACCAGATGCAAGTGATAGAAGTTCAGTGAGAGATAGTATTCATTCCATGGCTGGCGAGGACAAGAGGTGCATGACATCTCTTTCTCCCTCCACTGGTCAATGATCCTCACTCATGTGGAGCATGGCAATCAATAGGAACACAGCAGCTTCAATTGCCAGCAGCGCAAACTGACTGTAAGATTTATCTGGTTAATTAGCTGGAACAAAAAAAAAACTAAACAATAAAAGATGCAATCACCCCATCCTCATCCCCTCTCTCTCTCCTTCACATCCTCTCTCCCTAGCGTCAAAGACTTAATCATTACCTTGGAGCTTTCTGCATGGAGAATACAAATAAAGATCGGATAGCTATGATAAAAGATGGGAAAACGTCTACCTACTTAATAACACTCCAAAGTAAAAGACACCTCTTTACTTTTTAATTTAATCGTTTGATTATGATCAAAATTATGTAGTAACAGCATTGGTAATTTGATTGTATTGATAAAGTAATGCTGGTCGCATGTGGTCAGAAATGACAATAACATAAATATTTGATGGTAGAGACCTTTGGATGGGCCAGGGAGATTGCAGAATCAGACAATCTGCTCAATGGCTGGATGCACAGACCAAATACTGTAAATGACTGCAATGAATGCTATTCACCTATATAGTAACAAGTGAGGAAAAATTGTTTGATGGTAAAATTGTGAATCAACTTTGTTTTGTAAGGTTTAAAATAAATAATTCAACATGAAAGTACTTCATATCTGTGGAAAGATAAATGTATCATATTTTATTTAAACTTGTCAGATAAACACTATGGTCACTGGAACTGCTACTGAGAGTTACAGTACCGTCCCTCAGTTTCTTTCTTTCTTTCAAGTTTTCTTGCCAATTTTCGACTGTGCCCTCAAAACCCTTCTCATGTTACTGAATTTGGGGGACCTTAAATTCCTTCAATAATTGTTTTTGATCATCTGTTTTTCTTTTCAGGAAACTAAATTTGACATATATCCCACTAAAGTTAAAATGTTCACTGTCACATACTATGGATTGTATCAAATCAAATTATGAATACAATACAAACAAATCAGAGTGAGGGTGGCTGGATTTGTCGGGGGAATGCAATCTCACTTCCTGTATGGTACAAAATATATACATATAAAAAGTAAAACATTCAATTATATTCAATTTCTGAAATATATCAATCTGTGCGTTTCTCTCTTTTCCTGAGAATGGCTATAAGGAACATTTCAAAAATTTGATATGTCTTAAATTTCAGTGATGTAGAGAGGATTATACATGGTTTTATTTAAAGTTTTTTATCTGTCTTAACCAAAAAGAGGTAGAATGTGTTCAAAATTCTGCAGCAATTTTAGTGTCTCTTCACTGGTTGCCTGTTTGTTTTAGAATGTATTTTATTGGTTCCTTTTAAGCCTTTGCATAGCCTGGCCCCTAGTTATCTTATTGAATGGGTGGCACGGTGGCTCAGTGGTTAGCACTGTCACCTCACAGCAAGAAGGTCATGGGTTCAAATCTCACCTGGCCATTTTGCGTGTTCGCATGGGTTTCCTCCCACAGTCCAAAGACGCAGGTCAGGTGAATTGGAGACTCTAAATTGCC
Source organism: Acanthochaenus luetkenii (assembly GCA_900312575.1). Classification (NCBI taxonomy): domain Eukaryota; kingdom Metazoa; phylum Chordata; class Actinopteri; order Beryciformes; family Stephanoberycidae; genus Acanthochaenus; species Acanthochaenus luetkenii. The sequence continues at coordinate 11,981 of OMOT01078047.1, forward strand.
TGTAGGTGTGAATGTGAGTGTGACTGTATTTGTCTGTCTATGTGTTATCCCTGTGATGGACTGGCGATCTGTCCAGGGTGTTTCCCTGCCTTCCGCCCGATGCATGCTGGGATAGGCTCCAGCCCCCCGTGACCCTGAATAGGAGTAAGCGGGTATAGACGATGGATGGATGGATGGATGGATGATTGAATGCAGCCTGAGATCCTCATG
>OMOT01078048.1:0-15440 GCA_900312575.1 Acanthochaenus luetkenii
CAGGCGTAGAAAATTCCGCCCTTCGGCACTCAGACAAAGGCTGCAAGCAGTGTTTTTTCGTCAGTCATCCCACTTTTCTATTAGAATATATCATTTATGTGAATATAACAATTTTATTTCATACACATACAGCACCACAATTGTACAAATTATTGATTTATTAGAATAGTTTTTTTCCATTGGGCCGGCAGGTGGGGCGGCGCCCCAGCGCCCCTAGTGGATGACTTGATATGGTTTGCTAAAATGTATATTGTGTGTCTTGTACTTGGTTCTGTTTCCGTGTTTGTCTTGTACTATTCTGTAATTCCTTTGATTGATGTTCAGGTAGATCTAGATTAGCTCATTTTCTGTAAAGTCCTTTGAGACACACACACTGTGATAAAGGGCGATATAAATAAATGAACTTGAACTTGCGTGAGCATCGTTAACCCTTGTGAGAGTTAGCGGCGCTCACATTCACGTTCATTAGTTGCAAAATGATCCGTTCAGTTCACCGTTCACCATAAATATGCTCTTTTTGCGCGTTCATGCACAACACTGCCCGTCGGCCACCGTAAAAATGTGAGGTCTATGGAGATGTAGCTTGCGTTTCTGGGTCCATTTTGTTGTTTGGTGGTGTACTTTTCTTATTCCCGTGAATAAAAGGACAAACATAGGCAACGTGATGTCATGTTGAGACATTTTCTGCAATCTAAAACATCAACCGTAAACGTAAGGTTTTGGTGTCAGTCCCTCAGAATTAAGGAACAAGGGCTTTTTTCTAGAGCTGCCATTTGCACCGACATTCCAACAATCATACGGGGAGACATCTATCATAGAAGAGGCAGAGATGCCAATTTCTCCAATGACTGTAGCTTCAATAGACCAGAATGCAATGCAGCCACAGGTTGCATCTTTGTGGATCTGTTGTCAGTAGTGTCTGAAATATGCCCTTTTCAACAGCTTTTTTTGTATTTCTATCAACCGGACACGGCTCCACAGCCGTTCTCTCTCCACTCACTACACTATCACTAACACTCTCTCCACCTACACACATGCAGCACAGAGAAACCCCTTCTCTGGGGTTGTCAAAACACATTCTGGGAAATGTAGGAAATCACTAAATGAAGTAAATGAGGCAGGTTGAGGGAAAGTGGAAACAACAATAAAGTAAATTACAACACTTCACACAAAATAACTTCCGGAATGTATTGAACATCAGAGACCGATGATATATGACAGTGTTTGAGGGAGTATTTTCCTTTAATACCAAAATCAAAAAGTAACTGCACATTACTAAGGTGATTTTAAAAAATTACATTCTTGGGATCAGTTTGCGTTCCTCTACAATTTCAATTTGAAAGATAGTTTTCATTTACAGTCTGTCCCAAATATTCTTTCAAAGTAGTTCTCACTGTTTTTCTCCCACATGTTCCTAACGTGACCTCCAGTTCAGCTTGTTGCACTAAATGTTCCATCAGTGAATGAGTGCAAAAACCAATCCCCACCTGGTTATCGTCTAGACTCTCCTCAGGTTTCTATAGGTATAACACTCCTATATTTACACACGGGTCCCTTTAATCACAAACGTGCACACACACCACTCAGTCCTCATTCAAACCTCATTCAGACAGAATTAAAGGTCGCATAGATCACTAACAATTAGAAAATGGGGTGGTGGTGGTGGGTCGAAAGAGAGAAACTACAGAAACGTAACGATCACAGAGGAATGGGAAAGCAGGGGACTGAAGAGCAAAGATGAAAGAGGCAGATGAAGAGAGGAGAAACAATAAAGAGGAATGTACTGTAGAAGCAACAACGGGTGCATTAACTTTGCGTTAAAGTCCTTACTAGCTGACGATTGTCTCATTATGGTAATTGTGTACATGACTGTGGTTGGGGAAAAAAGAACATTTTGATGCTTTCCCCCATAGAGTTGAGGTTTAAAACTCAGCGGTCTATTTCACTATGCCGTGGCAAGACGAGGTAGATGAGAAATATTATAACAGTCTTTCCCAAAACTGAAAACACAAAACCAAAATGTACAAATAAAATTCAAGTAAAAATGTTACTAAAAATAGTAATAGTCATTGTTGACTAAGGAAGGAAATTTGTCATATTTATTCTCCCCCAGCATCCTGCCTCTGGGCTGGGTCAGGCCAAAGGTTTTCGTCTACATCACAGGACAATGTTTGCCCTGACCAGGCAACGGGGAAAGTACCCCCTGGCAGGACTCCATGTCCCCACAAGCATCCTCCATAGCCTGTAAAAGGTTTCCCCACTCATGGATTTTGATTGTGCACCTTCCACCACCATGCAGAGAATAACTCCTTTTTGGGGTTTAGGAATGGGGAGTAGAGTGGAAGAAACAGATTGTAGAATCTTGGGTTGTCAATGAACCAGTTGCATGGTGGAAACTGACATTGTCCCAAATGATGATGTAATAAGTCTGCTCTGGTTGTGCTGATTCCCTCTGCTGCTCTTGTTGGAATACAACACCACAAAGACCATCAAGGATGTCAGCAGATGTCCTATGTTACATGGGCCCAGGGTGGCATTTCGATAGAGGACCCCATGATGGCTGCACAAAGAGTGACGTTGCCTCCGCGCCGACCAGGGACATCCACAATAGCCAAGAATGTTCCATCCTCTTCTTCTTCACTTGGTCAGGTTACATCCTCATCTGCAAATGTTGTATTCTTGTGGGGTGTATGGCATCGAGTTCATATATTCTCTATAAAAAGAAATCACTGCAGTTAATACAGTATTGTAAAGTCCAGCAAAACCTATCAGCAAAAGTAGGCCATAATGTAGGACTACCCTACACTACATAGTGCTGAAATACATTACCCAGCATTATTGTATGAAGACATACCTGGACATATTGTAAATGCAGATCTTTTACCCCTTCAGAGTTCCTTTCGAATGGGACACGGTAAACTTGTTTCATTCACACTCGATTACGTTGTAGGATTTGGTCGAAAAATGAATCCTAAATTATTCTGCTCTGAATTTGTTGCAACCGAATAACATTGTTGGCAAGAACCATGTTTACAATGGCAGTTTCTTGCTCCTCTTAGAACATGTGTGGTCTACCAGCATCAGTTGGTTGTATTTTTGCATCAGTAAGCCTCAGTTTACAGTATGCAGATTGCTCTCATGTTCATATCTATCTAACAGATTTTTTCAGAAAATGTATAAATTAAGATGGCTGTCACATGTATTGGCACCTTTTCTAACAGCTAAAGGTCTTCCTAAATTTGTTGCATTACAAATGTACCTTTCACTTAAATTCAGTATCTGCTCAAGTGTGATCAATAGGGCCTGTACTGTGAGAATCATAATAGCATTAGCTAACATTCTCTTGCTAGGCTTGCCACCTTCAATGCCAAAAAAATAAGCGTATTACCTCTACAGCTTCTTCCTCGTTCTCTACAGCCCACAACCCACATGTACCGTCTCTATGTATCATGTTTCACACAGTAGGAGGTATCTGAGCCGGGCAGAGTTTGAGGTGGGAGAATTTGAGGTTCTTCATAGTCACCGCTAGACCAGTCTCAGCAATCCATGAAATTCTTTTATTTATTCTTTTGGTGACATCTTTAGTGCCACAGACATTGCTGTGGTGTTTTTGCACTGCACTTCCCAGAGATCAAATGTCAATCAGTGTATCCAATACTGTGACGTCTGGAATTATTTGGTGAGATATTATAGGACAGATGTGAGTGTGGGTGCTGTGAGTAGTGTAGATGAGTACAGGTCTGATCATTGTTGAGAGCAGGTGTGGTTCTGTAATGACGGCATTCACTGTTGATCCTTCTGGACATGTCATGGACCTACAATCAATCCAGTTCAACCAAACATATGTGATGCGAGAGCCAACTTGATGATCCCAATGACACATAGGGAGGGGCAGTTACATCAGGTCCTGTGTATTGGCACATGTTTACTCGGATATCAAGGTTTTTTTTAAATGCCCTTGAGTGCTTGTTAGTCTGAGAGGTCTGGAATTTCATGTCACAAGTACTATGTTTTTGACATTTTATTGACCCAAGGGATATTATTTCAGTATAGTAAGTCCCAATGTATCACAGTATTGAATCTGATACTTAGCTTAGTGCCTCTCAAAACATTAAGAATCAAAATATATTGTGTAGCTAAAGTATGGTGATAACACTGTATCACAAGCTCTCTCACAATTCTTCCTATACAAAGCAGCATAATCCCTATTGTTCTGAATTGCTATGACATTAAATATGCTATTTTTAATCCTTGGATTTGTGAGCACATCTCCCAACATAGCAATACTGTTCCATTGATCTAACCCCTGGGTATAATGGAAGACTCCATTGTGATGTTTTGGAAAATGAGCAGCAGGACACGACCTTCAGAGGAATCCTAAAAATTAAAACAAGCTCAGTGTCCCACTGGTGTGTGTGTGTATATGTCTGTGAGTAAAGGTCTCAGGGGCTGCAGGGAGAACTGAGCTAGGGGAGCCTTCTGCAGGCATTATCCCATTGCAGGAGGGTAAGCGAGGGCTTGGACTGCTTTCCGTTCACAGTTCATGTTTGTGGCTGTAAGGTAAGATAAAACGTTATTGATATAGCACCCTTCTCAGCACGAGTGCACAGAGTGCTTCACAGCAAATATCACAATACAAATAAAAACATATAAAATATTGAATTTAGAATACATACAAATCTCAATAAAAAGGGTACAACAGTACAGGACGAGCAACAGCCAATGGTAAAAACTGAAATGTAGCCTCTTAATGCCCAAACACCTGCCTAAACAGGTGCCCTTTGAAAAGGGGGAGCATCTTCCAGAGTCTTGGGGCTACCGCCCCAAAAGCCCGGTCCCACTTTGTTTTGAGCCTGGTCCGAGGCTCCACCAGGAGACCCTGGTCCGAGGCTCCACCAGGAGACCCAGGTTGGATGACCTCAAAGACCGGCTGGTCGGGCGGCACGGTGGCTCAGTGGTTAGCACTGTCACCTCACAGCAAGAAGGTCATGGGTTCAAATCTCACCTGGCCCTTTGTAGGTGAACACCAGGACCTTGTACTGGATCCTGAAGTGCACAGGTAGCCAGTGCAAGGAGACTAGTATAGGTGTGATTTTACATGACTTTTTGGACCTGGTGAGCAAACGGGCAGCTGCATTTTGGACCAGTTGTAGCCGATTCACAGATGATTTGTTAAGACAGGTAAACAGAGAATTACAATAATCAAGCCTGGATTATATAAATGCGTGAATTGACATTTCCAGCTCGGCTGTGACTTGTTCTTGCATCTTCCCCTTATTTTTTGTAATTATTCACCCTCACTCTTTTGTACTCGTACCACTTCCTTACTACCAGCACACCATTAATTACTGACACAGATTAGAAGTCACATTCAAGGAAGTGACATTTAGGTCAAACTAAAGTTCTGCAGTACAAGGATAAATGATGTTATATTGAGAAGAAATGGATGTCTGCTAGAGATTAGGCAGGAGCAGGGGTTAGTCTTTTGTCCAAATGGGATCCTCAGCATAGTTTTCCTTTTGAAATCTCTACATAAAGACTGAGATTCTTTATAGATTTGCAGACATAATATTTAAGGGGATAGTTCAGTTTTGGGGTAATTTGGCTGTTTTTCCTACTTACTCAGAATCAGACGAACTTGTGGATGTCATTTTTATGTTCAAGTTCATTTATTTATATAGTCCTTTATCACGAGCATGTCTCAAAGGACTTTACAGAAAACTAACTGAACAACAATCAAAGGAATTACAGATTACTGCAAGACAAACAGGGAAACAGAACAGCTCATAGGACATACAATATAAATTTTTAGCAGGACATAGCAAGACTATTCTAAAAGGCCTAAACTACCTGGCACCACCAGCTTTAGACCCTCGAGGCGAACAAGGAAAAACGTCCAAGAAAACCTTTTATTAGGGGGAAAATTGAAGAAACCTTGGGTGGGCAAAGTCAAAGAGGAATCCCCCCCCAGGACGGCTAAGCGTGCATTAGGTGCCGGGACAAACTAAGGAATGGACAGTAACAGGCAGTGTCAGTGACATAGGAAACGGATACGACAAGGCAGAGAAATGGGGGCACGGTTGACAAACAGGGTCTGCGCTCGCGTATTTACAGCCAGGTAGAAACACCATCAGGGATGGGACAATGGCCAGCACGAACGACCGTAGGGGAAAGGGGCAGCACCCACATCCACTGCCTGGTAGAAGCCCTGCACAGGTGTATGAGATGGGGTGAAGACAGACAGACACACCCACACTCTGCCCAGGACTGATGACCATAGGAGCCGGGCAGCATCCACGTCCATTGCCTGGTGGAACACTGCGCCAGTGTCTGAGAAGGACAAAAGACAGACAGCCGTGCACACTCACACAGCCAGGCTAAGCAAGACCTGTACACTCAGATAGACATATTCAGCCATGCACACACTCATACAGACATCAGACAGAGAATGAGTAGACATGCAACAACCAGGAGGCAGCCCTATGCTGGGCTCCCAATGGCAGATTTATATTTTAATACTGTCTAAGCTAAGGTTGGAGAAGAGACTGTGACGGTCCCGACCTAGACGGTACTATGGTTGATCGTATGACAGCGAGAATAAATAGGTTTTGAGTCTGGATTTGAAGATATCTACAGAATTAACTTCCCTAATTGAAAGAGGGAGTTTGTTCCAGAGATAGGGAGCTCGGCAGGAGAACTCTCTACTGCCTGCTGAGGGACAGTAAGGTACCCAGCATCCTGCGATCGGAGGGCATGAGGGGGAACATAAGGAATGATAAGGTCAGATAAATATGATGGTGCAAGCCCATGTAATGATTTATGTTAACAGTAGCACCTTAAAGTCTGACCTGGCTTGAATTAGAAGCCAATGAGGGGAGGTCAGGATGGGTGTAACATGGTCAAATCTTCTAGTTCTGGAGGCAGCATTTTGTACAAGTTGAAGGTTTTTAATACTGCAATTAGGTAGACACATTTTTTGCGATATTGCGAAGGTGTAAAATCTTTGTGATATCCCTGATGGGGAGTCGCATGAGATAGCTGGGTCAAATATAACGCCAAGATTTTTAACTGTGGAACTCTGGGTAATTAAGCAGTCCCCAAAATGTATTGTGACGTCTGCAAGATGAGACCGTTGTGTTTTGGGACCAACAACTAACATCTCAGTTGGCATTTAGTCGCCAAAAGTTAGCTGACATCCATTTTTGACAGCAGATAGGCACACCTCGTGGCCTGGATCATGGACTACCTCACATGCACGTCCGCAGCACGTCCGCCTGCAGGGCTGTCTGACAGACGTGGTGGAACCGTACTGTCACCATTTCTATTCACCCTCTACACCTCGGACTTCTGCTTCAACACCGAAACCTGCCACCTACAGAAGTTCTCTGATGACTCCTCCATTGTCAGCTGCATTACGGAGGACAATGAGGAGGATTACAGATACCTGGTAGAGAACTTTGTAGGATGGTGTGACAACAATCACCTCCAGCTCAACATGGGGAAGACCATGGAGCTGTTGACTTTCAAAGGAGCAGCAAGCCCCCAACCCCTGTCCCCATCCAGGGGGTGGAGGTAGAGATGGTGTACTTGTATAGAATCCTAGGAGTGCAGATCAACAAAAAACTGAACTGGTCGGACAACACTGAGGCTCTACAGGAAAGGAGAGAGCAGGTTGTTCTTCCTGAGGAGGTTCAGGTCCTTCAATGTCTGTAACAGGCGGCTGCAGATGTTCTACCAGTCTGTAGTAGCCAGTGCACTCTTGTTTGCTGTGGCGTGCTGGGGAGGCGGCATCGAGACAGGGGATGCCAACAGACTGAACAAGCTGGCGAAGAAGGCCAGCTCTGTTGTGGGAGTCAAACTGGACAGTCTGGAGGTAATGGCAGAGAGGAGGATGAGGGGGAAGGTCAATGCCTTTCACCCTCTCCATGATGAGCTGAGGCTGATGGGGATCACCTTCAGCCACAGGCTCATCCTGCCACATTGCAGGATGGAGCACCTTAGGCGTTTCTTTGTAGCAGCTGCCATCGGACTGTTCAACTCGGTCAACACAACCAGCGATCCCTGCGCCAGTCAGCTGTGACATTTGTTCTGCCAATTGCTGCTGTGACACCTGCATTTCCCCTAGGGGATCAATAAAGTGAAATCGAATTAGGTTGGTGCAAAATAACATCAGTAGACGCAGACGCAAAGGCAAAAAATATACCAAAGGTATGAAATAAATGTCCTATGAGATAAGTGAAACATTTGAAATATATAGAGATACAGTATATGCAAAATATTGTACATTTGAGGCTATGCCAATTAAAGTTTAAATTGAACCTGGAAATCTATTTGAGTTGAAAGACAGGAGTCACTCTTGCATGAGAATAGTCATTCTAATTTGAATGTTGTTGTAATTATTCAGCCCTTTTTACAATAAAGCAGAGGAAACTATTTGCACACACTCACACACATATGCCTCAGAGTGAACTACTGTAGTATTAGGACTACGCAGTAATACTGAACAAGCAGCAGATTTGTCAAAGGGTTAGAGACCTTCCCATAACCAATACATTGCAGGTTTGATCCCCACAATAATCAATGTGTCCATATCTTGCAACATGTTCTGTCAAAGAGTCCTTGAGCAAGACACTACACCCCCTCCCTGCTCAAGTGTTGTAGATCACTACATAAGAGTGACAGCTAAATGCCTGATTTGTAATTTAGTTTAACCAGCAGTGAGACCTTCAACCACTTTGGGGTGGCCAGAACTAGGGATTAATGGAGGGTAAACCCTCCTAAAGTTAGTTCACCCATCTTTTTATTTGTGGCAGGGCTGTAGAACACGTTTTTGACTTTGACGTTATGGACTCGTCATGGTCTTGGCCACTGTTTGATGTTCACCCAATATTTTCCTGTATATCTCAAATTAAGAAAAACGATAATTGTATTGTTTTATTTATTATTAAGGACAAAGGCCGGATTCAAACCCAGGATTTTGCAGTTACATGGTGTGTTGCGTACCTTAGACTACTGAGCCACCAGGACACTCAGCATAAATATTTGAAGGGATTTCAACCTGTGTATACAATGGTCCTTAAAATTATTTGCATTGATTAGTCAATTCATATGTATGGGAATGATACGTCTCATTGCTCCATTCTTGCACTGTTTGACCCGGGGGGCGCTACAATGTTTGTTTACTTGTTGGATTTCGCTGACATTTAGGGGAATTATGCACCACTGTGTTCTAACATTTTCTAAATTACACTGATCAGCCCACTCATCCATGTGTTATGCACATCTCAGTCATCACTGATCCGATTTTGACAAAACCTGGGGAAATGATGCATTTTACCACTGCATCCCAGCATTCAAAATTACACTGATTGGCCCAAGGGGGAACTACAATTACTGCTCAAAACAAGTTGACTTATTTGTTACTGATTGGCCCAGAAGGTGACAACATGTTTACAGTTGCATTGTTTAGTCAGGCATACATTTGTATGACATAAATTCATGGTATACATCATAGTAAGTAGTCAAACAAAAATCTAATTGATGTATGTTACAGCAGGATTTGGTCTTTTAAGGAAAAAAAGCTTAAATTAATGCTATTAGGAAAATATAATTGCTTTTTGTTAATATTAGTGTTTGTTTGCCTTATGATGATCACTGACTGGAAGTTATCATTTACCCACGTTTGTATTCACTACTACATCACTGGCCAGAACAGGTTCTTGAAACAGTAGCTATGTGAAACTAGTGCAACAAACCATCCCAAAACCAAAGTGTGCACAGCTAACTCCATGAGAAAGCCATGGGAAGGGAGGGTCAGCTCCACAGCTTTGGACCCCTGAGGACAATCCATTGTATTCTACTAGTTTAGCAAGAGACAGGCAGGATGCAGGCCAGTGGTCAAGCCAAACAGCTTTATCTGTGTATACACGGTAAATCTCGACAGGACCTTAAGCCTAAACACCAGATAAAGCCAAACATCCTTCCCAAGAGCTGAAACACAGTAGAGAGAAAGAAGCTGTGTATGGAAGTGTGGAGTTAAATTAAGACCAATTGTGTTACTAACTAGGATACAGGCTCTGTCTTCCATCTTTCTCTCACTCTAATCAATCAAGTGTATTTATATAGCCCTTTTATACAAGCATGTCTCAAAGGGCTTTATGTTGCATCATATATGTACATACTGTGTCATCAAATTACTATATTATCATATTACATACTATGTCATATACATACTACATCATATTGCACACAAACACATCTATGGGCAATTTTGAGTTTTAAGTTCACCTGACCTGCATGTCTTTGGACTGTGGGAGGAAACTGGAGCACCTGGAGGAAACCCATGCAAACACTGGGAGAACATGCAAACTCCACACAGAAAGGACTGGGCTGGAGATTTGAACCCACAACCTTCTTGCTGTGAGGCAACAGCGCTAACCACTGAGCCGCCCACCTCTAATCCTCTTGCTTGGTTAATACATTATGACTTTTGATAAGGTGGACAGCTAGTAATGTATATATCCAAATCTGCACGTTCTGTACATGTTATCTACAATTGCCATTTCACTAGGCTATATTGATAACGTTAAGGAGTGTAGTTTTTCACAATGTACGTCCACACACCTAGAGACTCTCTGTAAGTGTTCGTCCTTTTGTAGATCTTTTAATGTGACTGCGAGCACATTTTGCACATCCTTTATCTATCCATCCATCCATCCATCCATCCATCGTCTATACCCACTTACTCCTATTTTAGGGTCACGGGGGGCTAGAGCCTATCCCAGCATGCATCGGGCGGAAGGCAGGGAAACACCCTGGACAGATCGCCAGTCCATCACAGGGATGAGACATAGACAGACAAACACAGTCACACTCACATTCACACCTACGGGCATTTTTTAGAGTGTCCAATTCACCTAACCTGCATGTCTTTGGACTGTGGGAAGAAACCAGAGCACCTGGAGGAAACCCACACGAACACGGGGAGAACATGCAAACTCCACACAGAAAGGGCCAAGCGAGATTTGAACCCAGGAACTTCTTGCTGTGAGGCAACAGTGCTAACCACTGAACCATCGTGCTGCCCCACATCCTTTATATGTGACGTAAATTAATGATGTTTCTTAATATTTTCATATTCCTCATGTATTATATATTGCATATATATTATTCTCATACATTTTCACTATTTCACACTGCATATATTTAATCAGTTTGGTATATTTACATATCGTACATATTTTCATTCGTGTTTTTTGTTTGTTCTACAGTTGCTATTTTGCACACCTTATTACTGCTCTATTATTTACATTCTATTTTTCCTTGCTATAGTTGTTCTGGAAAAACCCAATTTCACCACAGGGTCATTAAAGTTTCATCTTATCTTAGTCACAGCATCGAGAGAAACTAGATATTGGAGCAAATCAATGGAATATTATATTGTCATAATACCGGTAATACATTAAATAAATAAAGCTAATGCTCTCACAGTCTAATATCAAAACAAGAACAGTAGTATCTGTTTTAAGAAATATTTTCTCTGAGCTAAATAAATTATCTTTGACATGCTGATAGAAACTGGTTTCACCTCCAATGCCAAGCTGTATAAAAAGTACTTATTAGGGCTTAAAGTGAAAGAGAGGTGCAACATTCACATTTTCAGGCCAAGAGTAGACAAACAGCAATTTGGTTAGATAACATCACATTTCTATGAAGGGACTCAAAAGTTGTAGTGAAAGGACAAGGGCGAGTACTGTGTGTTTGCTATTCGCTCAGAGTTTGTTGAGTTTGATATGATAAATTAACATTAAAACAAGGAAACAAGATAAACACAACCGGTTATGACACAAATAGGTCAATGGCGATTTTGACCCTCAGACCACAGAATCTGCGTCATGCCATCATTCACTTGGATGGAGAAAGCCAATCAACATGCTGGTGTACGCGCTTTGTTTATCCTGCATGTCATTGGCCCTCCACTGTATTTTTCCACTCTTATTTCCTTCTCCCAATGACAAGACGAGGAGGATTTTACGATTAACCGTGTACAGAAAACAGTCTGCCGTGACTAAGTTCTGTCCACAATGTGAAGGGCAAAAGCAGAGCAAGAAGCAAGTTTCCCCTCTTGTGTCACTGCACCGTTCATCAGAACAGTTCAGGGTTACTGTTTTGGCCAATGCATTAGGGTCAAATTAGAGTGTAGATATTTCCAAAGTGTCCTAGAAGTGAACCTTTCAGCAACTGTGCTGTTTAAACAGCAGCAAATAAAGAAATGTAACTCCATAGTGTGTGTGTGTATGTGTGTGTGTGTTCCTCAAGCATTCCTCTAACAATAAGCACAGTAGCCAGGTTTGTGTGTAGAGCATTATTGTTATGCGTGTGTGTGTGCATTCACTCGTATCTAAATGTTGTGCATGGATGTTGTGCATGGTTGAATGTGTGGCCATGTGAACTTTTTTCAGGCTGTTCATCATCGCTCACTGTTTAAGCTCGCATTCAATTCAAAATAGAATAGGCACAAAAAAAACTAAAAAAGACACTGCACAGTAGGACATTCAATGAGATTAAAAGGAGGTTTTGAAAGCTTGATAAATCTTCTTACGGCTACATTTCCTTCATACATCCTAAACATTGAGACTGGCAAAATCACGACTGAGACATTTTTGTGTGTAGTACCAATGCAATGATGAAATGGCAACATTCAAAGCTTGGGTAGGCAAATTTGAAGAAATGAGCAAGAATTTCAAAGAATACAACTCTGATCCCTCCCTCACTCCCTCCCGTAACTCCTCCCTCCAAATGAGGCCCAGGCATGTGCATGTCTGACTTAATAACTTAATACATTCAAATATTTTATGCAAAACACAGCTCTGCTTGCTCAATCTAGTTCTTATTAAAACTTCTTTTTTTTTGGTGAGCATAGAGTAGCCATTGCCGTTACAAACACACATTGCTCCTGTGAGGTTCACTCCTTAGCGGCAAAACACTCTGTTATCTCAATCTAGTTGTAACTAAAACATTCACCTGCAAAAATATTTTTAATCAGCATAGGTTATCCATTGCAGTCACAAACACACATTGTGATACAAATTGATCAAGCAAGGATCACTCTAAACTGAAGAGAGAGAGCTCTGTCTCAGGCAAAGTTAATTAAATTCCAAACCTTTTATGGAAAACAGCTCTCGTAGTTCAGTGTAGTTGTCACTGAAATATTCGCCGGCAATTGAAGAAAGAAATGGTCACACATTGATTAGCTCAGTGGTAAGCGGTCAAAATAAGCTGTAAATGCAGCGCATGCCCAAGGCATTTGAAAATGATGAGAGCATTTACATATTAACATTTCCTTTTCATTTACAAGTTTTTAAATGTCAATGTCTTATTTTATTCTAATTAGCGTTAGCATTATTTACATTAAAATGTGTCATTTAAATGTTTGTTTCTTACCGACCAATTATTTTAGTTTCAAACTGCAATACTGCGATGCAGTGGGAACGCAATAAATAAATCCTTGTGGTGGGCCTTTTGGGGCTCCATAGAGAATCTGCCAGGCTTTCAGCTTATTTCGTGCATGCGCTCTTTGTCATTTCCAGTCGTATTCATAGAGTAATGCATCGAGTTTCCCCTGACCGTCAGAATGGTGGGCAGAAAAGCTGTCTGCGAACCAGCTTATCTTGGAAACACGCATGCGCATCTCTGCCACCAGCTAGCTGATTGGTCCTCCCCTTGCCCAGTTAGCTCAGCAACACTCAAACTTACTCAAATATGAGCGATACGTTACGTTCTGTACCGACTTTTGAAGAAAAAAAGGAATATCATTGCAAAAGGACGTCTAAGGGCTTTAAGTATTGTGTGAGTGAAATGAAGAGAACAGCAGAGCAAAGACAGGGAGAAGAGTTTGACCATGTCCAGGTAGAGGAACAGGAGAACCCAGCAGGTAGAGGAGAAGGAGAACCAGCAAAGAGGAAGAGAGGAGAGGCTGCTTTATTACATCTTTATTTCAAAGTGTTAGACACTATTGATTTACAAATGCAGAGGACATCCGACAGCTTCTATGACAAAGTCACCACAGAATTTACGCAAAAGCATGCCCAGCTCCAGAGGTCACCGCTCACCACTGGATTATCTACTGCAGTTGCAAAGCCATAGCTACCTGACACCAGCTGACTGACTGAAAGTGGCTCCTTCCTCCGTCTTGTGCAGTAGGGAATATTACTTGCTTCCTTACACAAGTTTATTCTAGTCCCAGTATTCATTTTGGATTATGGTTTGTTTCTGTGGATATATTTATTTTCTCTCTGCAGTTTGCAGGGCGGTCAGGACTAGACTGAGCTATTCGCATGCGTGAGTAGTAGGGACTCCTCCTCACAGAGTGCTCACCTGATTGGTTAAGTCCTACTGGGAGCGGTGAGATTTTGGAGTGGCTGAAAACAGAGGTAGGTAGCTCACAGAGGCCCAATCTTTTCTCAGACCATTTGAATTACTGATAGCTGAACGGATGTTGTGAAAATGTTATTTCAACAAATAATTGAAAAATAAAGTTGCCTACCCCAGCTTTAATTATCTCACACTTTAATTAACTCAAAACCCTCTCTGACAGTGTTTTTTGTTTGTTTTTATAACTTATTTCAACAGAGACACTGAAATATGACCCATCACAGAAAAAAAGAATTGTGTCAAAATGTGACTTTTGTGATATATTGTGATATTTCACACTCTTAAATCACAGTATCAGAGCTACAAAAGTCAGATTCTGAAAATGTTGTTCTCCGTCATAGCATGACAGAACATTTCATTATCCATTGTTTCACCGTTTGTTTAAAATGTTTATGGCAGTGGGGATGAAGGAGTTCCGGTAAATGTTTGTTTTTGACCAGAGAGCCATTCGCCTCTCTCTCTGCTCTCTCTAACATGTCATATAATTCCGGGTGCTCCGGTTTCCTCCCACAGTCAAAAAGACATGCAAATATATGTTTGTGTGTAGTGTGGTGCATGGTGTGATGGGCGGCAGTAGCTCAGGAGGTAGAGTTCCCGCCCTGCAACTGCAAGGTCGGCGGTTCGAGTCCAGCTCCTCCCGGGAAAAAATCTGTCGTAGTGTCCTTGAGCAAGACACCTAACCCCAAATTGCTCCCGTTGAGCAGGTTGGTACCTTGCATGGCTGCCTCCACCAACGGTATGACATGTAAGTCGCTTTGGATAAAAGCGTCTCCTAAATGCTGTAATGTAATGTATGTAAGTCGCTTTGGATAAAAGCGTCTCCTAAATGCTGTAATGTAATGTAATATAATCATCCACTGGACTTCAGATCATCCACAACAGAGGACTCCATTGATATATTGTCAAGTGTCCAAGCTTCACCTGTCCACATGTATTCCTCAATTCCTCCCATCTGATTTTATTTTGAGTTGTTGCTGAAATGTAAATTTTGTGAAGTTGTTTTTCAC
>OMOT01078049.1:0-21836 GCA_900312575.1 Acanthochaenus luetkenii
GGCGCAGTGGTTAGCACTGTCGCCTCACAGCAAGAAGGTCCTGGGTTCAAATCTCGCCTGGCCCTTTCTGTGTGGAGTTTGCATGTTCTCCCCGTGTTCGCGTGGGTTTCCTCCCACAGTCAAAAAGACATGCAAATATATGTGTTTGTGTGTAGTGTGGTGCATGGGGTGATGGGCGGCAGTACTTGTATGGGGGTGGCAGTAGCTCAGGAGGTAGAGTTCCCGTCCCGCAACTGCAAGGTCGGCGGTTCGAGTCCAGCTCCTCCCGGGAAAAGATCTGTCGTAGTGTCCTTGAGCAAGACACCTAACCCCAAATTGCTCCCGTTGAGCAGGTTGGTGCCTTGCATGGCTGCCTCCGCCAACGGTATGACATGTAGGTCGCTTTGAATAAAAGCGTCTCCTAAATGCTGTAATGTAATGTATGTAAGTCGCTTTGGATAAAAGCGTCTCCTAAATGCTGTAATGTAATGTAATTCAATGAAATATTAATCATAATGTGATACTTAATTGATCCCTGTTGTAAAATTCCCTTTTCACTTGCCTCCCTCCCAAGTCAGAGCTGGTAAGTATTACGTAACACTCGCTAACACAGGGGCTGAACCCAGGTCCTCTGGTTGAAGGACGGTCTCTTTAACCATAAGGTCACCCTGCCGCGCCCCCAAGGAGCAGGTGAGTACGGCTTCAGCTCTGGCCTTAACACATAGCTGTCTGCCTCTATTGGACATCCTATTCATTTCCTAAGTTGTGCTTGTGTTACCTTACCTGTATGTGCAGATAATAAGCCCTAGATATAGTTTTTATTCCTAGTCTGATATTCTAATAGATCACTTAGTAGTTATTTGTATAGACCTACTGTATATAAACAGATTATTTAAGGGAGAGACTTGCTGATGGAAAACAATCTCTTCACAAAAATAAGACTACAAATGTAAAAATACATTTTACAGCTCCAAAATTGCCAACTGTACATTTAAGATTTAGCAATATGATACATTCAGGTCTTGTGTCACAAGCTCCCTTCAAACCAATGAATTAAACATGAACAAAGACAATAGTGGTGCGGTCTTAGCAGGCTAGCACATGTGGTGCTGAAGGATACAACAATTCTGGGGCCTTCAGTCCCTTCTAATGTCTCAAACAGTTGTCCAAACATTTTCCAAAACCAAATCTGACGAGAAAGGTCTTTGAGGAGTTTGAGAAGATGACATGGGACTGCTTTCTTTGTTCATTTTTTTAAAGAACAATTTGTTGACCGCTTGCCATTTAGATTTGCAGTAAATTGTTTGTTTGAAAACCAGGTGGATGAGGTCAAATGTGGGCTCCAAACCAAAAACACAGGTTGAAAGTAGACCAACTGTTGTAACTTATGACAAGCCATTCGATAAAATACATGTTTTATAACCTAAAACTACAGTTGATGCTCTATTTAAATAATTTCAAATGATAATCAGATGATTGTAAACCAATTTGAAGACAATGTATAGGCTATTAACCCAATGTGCTAAAAATATCCCTACCGATGTTGTCAACTGTAACTCTTAGGATTGCTCTTTGGTTCAGTTTGGGTTTGATTAGTGTTAAAACATTAACTGGGGAAGGAATCACTCATACCATATATGATAACAGGGATGAGAGGAATCTATATTCTATTAGAATATTGGCGATACATTGATCACCAATTTGTAATGTAGTAAGGTGTTTTATGTTTGTTTTATTGCAGTACAGGATAAACTTGAGAAGGTACAAGAGAAGCTTCCCTTTCTTTCCATGTGCTCTAGAGGGAGCCAAACCCCATCTAATGACCAACAACACTGACCCTTGGTTAGCTGAAACAGGCAGAAAGACAAAATATCAAAATCACAATACTTTGCTCATTCAGTTCATTTATTAGTGAATCATATTAATCATTTTGAGAGAAAATAATAATAACGTGGCCATTGCTTATGAAGCATTTCAGCAAGCAACACAGGATTATCTAAGATGAACGTGGGCCTACTATTGTTCAAAGTTAATGAATTATAGAGTGCAGTTTTCCCACATCCACATGTGCAGCAAAATCCATCAAGTAAGGGAATTTATCTACGTCTCAGCTGGTTCTTAAAGGCCTTTAAGGACTTTGCCATCATTGGAGCAACTCCTGTATGAACAGAAAATATGACATTAGGCAATCTAGTTGATCATGGAGAAGGTAAAATAAAATGTAAAGCATCAACATTCATTTAGTTAAATCTCTGTGTAGCTTTAGGCTTAAAACCTGATATCTGAAGGAACATAACTGATGGACTGAAATATATAGAATTATGACCACACTCAAATTGACGATAATAAATATCTGAGCAAGCCAAGTTTTTGGCAAGTTGTGGTAAACATACAACTTAATCTGACAACCAAAATGTCACTTTGTGAATAGTGTTATTAGAATACATGCATAGGATAGGATTAGCCAAGAGCCTGGTACCATCTACCAAAAGAGTTTTATCATGAAATAATTACAAATGGGCCATAAACATTTGCTGTGTATTAAGAAGAAGCACATAGGAAATGTAGAATACCCTTTTGTCTCAGCTCACTTGTTTTTTTGCGAGGGTCTTGTGTATTGCTTGTCCCTGAATTGGCGGTGCTGGACTTGGTGGGCTCATTACAACTTGGCCTTGGTCTGTTGTCCTGAACCTTGACACTGGGAAATAGAGGAATTATCTATGGTTTAGCACACACTATGGGTAAATGATCAACTATTATTCGCAAAACAAACCTAAATATCTGAACACACACATATGCACACACAAAGTACAAACTGACCATTTCAAAATGTTGCTAAAGCTTTGACACATTTTTGATGCAACGACTTACAGTATGGTGACTGTAACATACCACGTTGTTAGTCACTCGTCTCCAACCGGGATAAAACCAGTTTATCCAACACATTGCTCCAATTCCTGTGCTCGGTTAAAATAGCTCACTCAAAGGCATTCACCCTCTAAGGCATTCAACCACCATTATCACATCAATCTCTGACAGGTTATGGCCCCGTTAAGATTCTGTTGCACAACTCCCTTTAGAGGCTGGAGAGTCTCAGAGCAAGCATAAGGCTTGACCAGGTGTTCATGTTTTGCCGAAGCTACAATGTCAACAATGTCACAGCGTGGCTCCCATCATTTAGAGTGCAAGTTGTATAGATAGACAAATGAACAAAAGAAACAAGCTGACCACAAAACCTGGGTAAAAATGTCATCGCTATATTTAGGATTCTGCAACCCACCTGCATCTGGGCTGATGAGGCGGTTGAACAGCAGTTCCATGAATCTCCTGCTGAATTCGCACATCTCTTGGTGGCTTGGCAACAGTGTGAATAAACGCCATCTTCACCTGTCGACCTATAAAAAAGAAGAAGAAGAAGAAAGCGTCAGTGTACAGAATGTCATGAAGTTCTCTATTTTGGACCTTCTACCATGCAACTGACACGTAGAGACCATAATTTCACTGATCGGTTCATTATTGAGAATAGGAGAGCATACTGAGACCTGCAAGAACACACCCTAGGCCTCCCGTCTCGGAAAAGCACATTCATCATAGTTTTTACAAAGCATTTACGATTTCCCAATAGACTTCTATTGTAGCCCAGTGAGAGCCTGCAGGAAAACTGTAGAAAGCTCAATACTGACTGATCAGTGAAATTATGGTCTACGTGTCAGTTGCATGGTAGAAAGTCCGCAAATAAGGTCTACAGTCCAAAATAGTGAACTTATCCTTTAATAATATTGTAAAATATTTTTGCCACTATTAGACAATTGCTCATCTGCAATTTTGATTAGACAGCACTTGACCCTTTAAGGGAAGAGAATCAGGAAAGGGGATGTGTTTAAGTGGAGAGGAACATAGCCCGATTGTTCTCTGGCTAGATGTTGAATCTCCCTTTATGCAAAAACAATACGTTGTTTTTATATATAAATTAGCAGTCATGTAACTACACAGCCCACCTCAGTATTTCAGGAAGATAAATACTCTGCAAGTGCTTCATGCAACACCAAAATTATGTTATTAGGTATTAAGATTTTCTGTTCGATAAGAATGGCAGAAAATGACTTATGCAACCTAGTCAAGGATAATGTATCCATTAAAGAAGGTTTAAGGGCTTTAGGTTTATCATACAACTTAGCACTATACTTTGAGTTAACACAGGGTGTGAAAGCTGCAAGTCCTACTGAAGAATCTGTATAAAACGTATTGTGGCTTTAAACTGTGGGACAGGGCTTTGTGACAACAAGAGGTACACTTATAACATTCGTTTAAAACATGTTTAATGTGTTTTCAATGGCTTTTTCTACCTAGTTCAGAACATTATTGATAAAGGGCTCGGAGGGCACAATGCCATCATTTTGAGACGCCTTCACATTGACAGAAAATGTGTTGAAATTGTGCAGTCAAGTTGAGTATACAGCACACACCTTTTGGTTTCTTAGAATGGGCTGAGACGATGCTTTTGGTCAGTCTTTTGAGTTTCCGTTCCCTCTCCTCAGACAGCCTGGTGTACATCTCTTTCCAGGACTCGTACTCCTGAAGCTTGGAGTTTCGAAACTCCCTCTGACAGTGTTTCCCCCATAATTTATCAGTCACTCCGACGTAGATCTATGAAACGCAAATCGAACACAAGGCAAACAGATATTTATGTCTAAAAAGAGACGTGCTCTAATCACAACTTTTAAATACACGTTTAGACTTTTCTGGTTTTGTTTTGTTTTACTGAACCCACAAAGGACATTTCAGTATATACCACGTCTGCCCCAAATTAAATCAGAAGTCAGATTCTTACTGGGTTGCAGTCTTCAATACGTAGCAGCTGATCTGGTGTACATCTCTCCAATACCGGCTCAAGGATATCAAACGGGACACCTCCAGTTTCATAGAGCGCTGAGAAGAGATCGCTGTGCCTT
The DNA here is from genome assembly GCA_900312575.1 of Acanthochaenus luetkenii. Taxonomy (NCBI): domain Eukaryota; kingdom Metazoa; phylum Chordata; class Actinopteri; order Beryciformes; family Stephanoberycidae; genus Acanthochaenus; species Acanthochaenus luetkenii. Next base: position 4,932 of record OMOT01078049.1, read on the forward strand.
AGAAGCAAATCCAACAAACGGACAAACATCACAGCCGTGTAGCGGGTTCTTTACTCACAGTCGATGTTGTTCTGGAGTGTGCGGATACACTGATGGTACAAGGTCATCATGGCTGGGAGGAAGACGGTCTTGGCACCAGAGTAGACTTGCATCTTCTTGTTTAATCTTTGACCGGTGAAGACTGCAGAGTCCTCAGAGATGTCACACAAGTCCGAGATCTTCTCAACTGAAAGGAAAACCGTGTCAAGAACAGAGTCACCTTTACATAAAGTATTTATCATAATGTTCAAAATAAAAAGGTGTGCGTTTATCATACGAACCTTTTCTTTCAAAGTAATCAACATTGTATGGCTTATCATATTCAGGCAGAACTGCAGGTAAAGGAATGTTCAGCAAGTCCATTACAGACCCTTCAACCTTCTAAAATATGGGGGGATGTTAGTCATGACTAATCCATGTTACATTTATGATATACATTATAAAACCTAGAATGTTTGTGTGATATTCAAATATACCTTTTGGGGGGTAATGACTTGTCCAGACATCATGGGTAATTTGACAGGTTTCATGCCAGGTTCTTTTGTTCGTTCTTCTTTTTCAATACTTTTCTTCTTTTTTTTGGGAGGATTCTTAGCTCCAGATCGTTCCTTCCTCTTAGATACATTCAAGTCATAGTTCAAGTAGGACTCAAAAGACATGGAAGGCTCCTCGAGGTCTTTTTCACGTCGTTTGTCTTTACGCTTCGTCTTGGCCTTTTTGTTTTTGGTGTTTGGATTTCCCGTATTTTCAGATACCCGTTTGGATTTAAGACCAACCTGCTTCTTTTCAACTGGCTGCCTCCTTTTTCTGTTGTGTGCCTGGGAGCCATTGGGCATTTCTGAAGATCGGTCACCTTTAGCATTGGCCAAGCTAAACAAAGTCTTCGAGCGTTTGTCACTGGATTCAGACGAGAAGGGTTCTTCAATATCTTTTGATGTAGATTTGGAACCTGGCTGTGCTTTCTTATTTGACTCTTTTTCTGGCTGAAAGTTTCCAGTATCAGAATTGCATTTTTCCACAGACACAGGCCTGGATTCCTGCTGAGTGTCCTCAGAGATTTTGCATCCAAGCACAGCATCATCATCATCACATGATTTTCTGTTACATTGATCATTTTTATTTGTATTAGAAGTGACTGAATCATCCTCTTTCTCCTCTTGGTTTTCAATTTTTTGGTCCAAATCTTGTTTTTCCAAGATATTCAGTTTTTCCTGTTGGCAATTTTCATTCAGGTCATCTTGCCCTTTCTCTTCTTCAACTTCTTGTTTCTTTGAAATAGGTTTTCTATTCCCCGTTTTCATTAAGAGCTCATTTGGAGTATCCTGGCTCTTGCCATGAGATGTTAAACAGTTATTGTTTGATTTGTCTATTGTCAAACCCTCATTATTTGGACAGTTTTGATCATCCAACTTGTCTTTCGAGTGTATACTCTGCGAGGCATCCCCATCTACTGTATGACTGCATTGAGGTAAAATCCAAGATTTAAAAAATGTGTCACATAAAAACATCACAATCCAATCATATATTGAAAAGTGAAAATACAAAATAAAATGCACCTCACCTTGTGGATTCCTTAGGGACCAATTTCTTCCAATATCTGACTAGCGACTTGGCAAATTCTCCAGCCTGCTCATGTCTGCGCAAAGAGTTAACCGTTTTTCCAATCCCAGTTTCCTACGCAGAATGTACATGCAGACACATGGTAAGGCTACTTAATCAGCGCAGTCAATCAAACAAATTAAGGTTTATAAGCGTTGAGCCAAAATTCACATGTAAATATGTCAACATGAATAAAATACATTTGAAATAGAGTCTCACAGCAAGAATGTCTAATGTGATATCCAGATCCTTGAGCTTCTGCAAAGTTTTTAGAACCTGGAAAGGAGGACATAAATGCATTAATACCTCAACTGATTACTTTAAGATGCGTTGGTGCATTTTATATCCACCATTAAAATAAATATATATACACACATCAACCATTTAATTGTGCTTGGCCATGTTTAGTAATGGTTCTCATGCATGCAGTGGTGAGCCTTCAAAGACAAAAGGAGAAGAAGAAAAAACTAAACAGAAAAGCTGAACTCAATTGAATGAAGCCTTGCATGCCAAATATGGCAGTCCTGGTTTTGGATCACTAGAGAGCCACAGTTGCTGACTGTGCATTCAGAGCAGGGTCTATGTATGGGAACACCACATGCCCTCTTAGGCTGCTCCTTTTACTACCAACTATAAATGGATCACGCCAATGCCGGCAGTTAGCTGAATGGAGTGTGAACGTTCAGCATTCAAACCTCCTTACAGAAAGGTGATCTCGAGTCCTTAACCCTAACCCATTTGTCAATGCACCCACAACAAAAACGCACCGAAGCACACAACCTTCAGTAGAAGTGATGGACAGCAGACGTAAGTCGAACAACTGGAAGCGCTGCTAATTTAGGCACCGAAGCGCCACCTATTTATACAGCCTGAGCCTGTGGTGTGTGGTAGCAGCGCACATGTCAGTGGCTGAAACATCACCCAAGCAGTGGCTCGCCACGTCAAAGCCCGTTATAAGACGAGCACAGTGACAGCTACCTCGGTGTTCTCCATCAAACCAGTTCAGCACATACATGTCGGAAACGGTGAACCAATCTCAACCTTGTCAACGGTGCGAATTCGTTTTATTCTCAATTACTCTACCGATTAACTCTAATGATTTTTTTTTTTTTTTAATGGTAGCTAATATGCATCGTTAGTAAATCCATGTTATCCATGTTGCAAGTTGGGGAAATGATGTTACTTGGTTGCCTTAGAGAACCTTATTCGTTTTCTAAATGAAACTACTTAAGTTACAATAACTAGTAAATTAGTTTAAAATTAGCCCAAAAATGTCGGTCGCTAATAAAAACGCAAATGACCTGTCATGGACGGTTTTTCTTTTCTTTTTTTTGAGCAGCCATATCAAATCCTACTTTCTGTCAACCCAGAAAGTCAAACCAGTTGAAAAGCGGTCGCAGACCTGAGACCAGGCCTTAGGGGTTTTCCTTCAGACCGGGACAGGAACCGTGTGCGAATCAAAGAAAACCAGCTACCGTAGCAGACTCTGCCGCGTCTGAGAGTTGAAGTTTAAACCGCTTGACTTTCTTCACCACGCCGGCGCTGCTGGCCATCACGGTGATTCACGTGCAGCCGTCTCCACACCCGGCAGCGCACGCCCATCGATGACGCTATATAATGGGCGGAACCGATGGGGCCAGGAGTGACAAGTGCAGCCTGTGACAAGCTCCCAAGGTCGGAGGTGATGAAGTCACACATACCTCACCGTTTATATTACGGTTGGAGAAATGCGTGACCACAACAGCCTTTCTCATACATTCTCTCACCGTGCACACTGTATGGTGAAGGGTGCACACTGTATGGTGAAGGGTGCACACTGTATGGTGAGGGTGCACACTGTATGGTGAAGGGTGCACACTGTATGGTGAAGGGTGCACACTGTATGGTGAAGGGTGCACACTGTATGGTGAAGGGTGCACACTGTATGGTGAAGGGTGCACACTGTATGGTGAAGGGTGCACACTGTATGGTGAAGGGTGTAGCAGTAATAAAGACATTCAACTGCCTTTCATTTTGCTTTTGGGAACCACCAGCCTTTGGGATGGACACGGGCTACTCCTTAGACAGACACCATGCCGTTCATATCAGGGGCAACAGCTGGGCTTGTTGATTTGAAAACAAATACCTCGGCATGATGACTTGTTCACAACAGGTGACATCACGGATACCTTCTCTGAAAGGTTGGGGGGGGGGACCCCGCTCGCCTGTGCCAAAGAAAACGTTATCCCAAAGAAATGAACGGCTTATATACCCATGGCTCTCGCCACTCTGTTGAGGAAATGTGTTGAGGAAATTAATTTATTTTAGATTTGCACGACATTGCATAGGCCTACAGACCAAATAGGAGTGTACAGTGTGCAGTGGTGGAAAGAGTAGGCGGCTAAGTAACAATACTTCTACTTGAGTAGGACAAGTAAACGTAAAAGTACTGGTGTAAAAAATCTATTGTTAGATGTGATCTTTCCCGTGCAATTTTAAAAGGATGAGAGGACAGAGTTGAAGCTCAGTTATTTGAATTGGAACATTTGGAAATGACACAAAGTGCACAAACAAAGATGACTCTTCTCTGCTGATCGTTCACTGTGAATGGCTTCACAATTTGTCAAATTACAACGGTCACATTTCTGATTTCCACAAAATTAGTACTCTGTAATGGCAGTGATTGAAATTGTAGCTAAGTACAATACAGTACAATAATGAACTTGAGTAAAAGTAAAATTACAGACTTTAAAACATACTCAAAAAAGTACGAGTACACAAAAAAGCTACTCAAGTACAGTAACGTGAGTGAATGTAATTAGTTACTTCCACCCTTGACAGTGTGTCACTTTGCTCCGTGCTGGGAACAGCCACACACTCACCTTTACTCTGTAGAATTTTCATCAGCATTCAACACCATTCAGCCAGACTATTGCCAAGAAGTTGATCATATATAATAATAATAATAATAATCACAGAATCTGTCGAGTTCACTTATCCTCTGTCTGCTCAAAGCCGCACGCTCCATTGACTTCTGTACATCCTCTACACAGACAGCTGCAGGGCTCTGTATTTCAACAAGCACATTGCTAGCACAAGTATGCCGCCGATGAAGTGATGCTATAGTCTCTTGCAGGTGAATGAACATGCAAAGGTTTTGGAGTGTAACGTTGTGGACATGTTGATGGATCCCAGAGAAGAAAAGGGCCCACAGGTGCAGTCTGGCGAGAATGAGACTACGTAGAGGTCTAGGACGTTCTCATTATTATTATTAATAGTAGTGGTGGTAATAGTGGTAGTTGTATTCATTGTCATTGGTATTGTTGCTGTTGTTGATGTTCAATTAAGATTACATCAAAAACAAGACAACCTCTCTCCACCTGCTGATACTAGGTTGCTGGAATGAAAGTACTGCAGTACAGCATTATGGACGGGTATTTCAGTTAGGCATCTTACAAGACCTTTAACTTGAGAAACGTTAACATTTGGGGGGCTGCAACCATCTACAGTACTTTCCTGAAATATTTTACAGGGTTAATGGCAACCGACCCTCAGACAACAGACAGTGTGTTGTATTGAAACTCATCCCCAGTCAGGATATAGGTCGAGCCGATGTAATGTGTTGACATCAAGCCAATTGGAGGCTATTGTGGGATACGGTGGCGCACGCCTTGCGCAATAGTTGATTGGCATGCACTCCCCTAGAGGAGGAGTTAACCGCATGTCTCTGTCGGTAACGGTGTCTGCTGGTCTCTCTCTCCTGCACAGCAACTGGAGGCGCAAGCACCTTCTTCACCGGCCTCAACTTCACTTCTCAGGTAATGAGGGCTACACAAACGGTTATCCCGTGCTTGATTGTTTGCTGTTTTATAGCAGCGAATAGGACGTTTGATGCGGTTAACGGTTCAGTGTTTGTCATCTAGTGTGTAAAGTTTAAAATCTGCAAGTTTTCTGTTGAATTTAGATGCGCTTAAAAAAGCAAACATAACGTATGAACCTGTAATTTCTACATCTTTTTTTGTTTTAATCCAATATCCAAGTTTTGGATACAGACTATCTCCAGTCATGAAGACAGTGAGCCTGTTTGCTAGGTGGTAATCGTTTGAAGAGCAGTAGTTTATCTAACTTTTTTTATTTATCTATTTTATCGTGGATTGTGCTGATTGCACTTTTGAATTAGGACACACACAAAAACCAAGGAACCATTAAGTCTAATATGAGTTGAAACAACCAGAGAACAGGAGGCCTGCTCCTCATGTGTTAAAGTCTATAAAAGGAACGTCATGGCTGACCCATCCAACGTTGCTATTCCTGGACGAGCTGCTGATAAACTGTGACAGATGCAGAGAGAGGAATGTTGACGCACTGACTTTGCTCTAGCATCACCTAGTATCGGACGCGTTTCCAAAGGTGTAAAGGGCTATTTATTATTACCGTCTATCAAAATACATTCTACAAACTTCAAAATGAGAGTAACTTCACTTAATGACACCAGGAAGTTAAATGTAGGGATTTGTCATGGTGACTGACTGAGTTTACTGAAACACGTGGACCGCACAAACAAATGGACAGTTCAAGACACAACGGAATACATGTTCAATAATCTATAGCTAAAGTTTCACAAATATGGGTTTTTATAATTTAGCTCAATCTCGTGAATATGGAATACCCTGCACCCTGCATAATAGTGGGATTGGACTAGATTAAATATAGGCAGAATCATTCACATCTGTCACAATTCATCGCCTAACATGTCACTCTATCTGTCTGACTGACACATCATTTTCTGCGCATCCTCTTTAGGCTATAAACTTCTGACGCATTTTATTTGTATTTTCAGAAGGTCTGGGCTGTGTTCAACTGCTACAGCCATGGCTCCCAAAAAGAACAAGGCGACCAAAAAGAGTAAAGGAGACATAAATGAAATGACCATCATGGTCGAGGACAGCCCCATCAGCAAGATCAACGGGCTGAACACGTTGCTAGAAGGAGGAAATTGCTTCAACTGCATCTCAACCGAAGTTACAGATTCTGTGTATGCGCCTAACCTCTTGGAGGGTTTGAGCAACATGAGGCACGAAAGCTTCCTCTGTGATCTAACTGTTTTCACCAAGTCCAAGTCTTTTGACGTCCACAAGGTTGTCATGGCCTCGTGCAGTGAGTACATTAGAAATATCTTGAAGAAGGATTCATCCCTCCAGAAGATTGACCTGAACGACCTGTCACCGGTCGGCCTCGCCACAGCCATTACGTACGCGTACTCTGGAAAGCTTACCCTGTCGCTGTACAGCATTGGCGGCACCATTGCCGCAGCCATGCTGTTGCAGATCAGCACCCTAGTGAAGATGTGCAGTGATTTCCTCATGCAGCAGCTCAGCGTGGAGAATTGCATGTATGTGGCCAATATTGCTAACACCTACGACCTCAAAGAAACCAAGGAGGCAGCTCAGAAGTTCATGCGGGAGAACTTCATTGAGTTTTCAGAGATGGAGCAGTTCCTGAAGCTCACTTACGATCAGATCAGTGATTTTCTCTCCGATGATTCCCTGCAGCTGCCCTCTGAGATCACAGCCTTCCAGATAGCCGTGAAATGGTTGGACTTTGACGAGAAGAGGTTGAAGTACGCGGCAGATCTTCTAACTCACATCCGCTTCGGCACTGTCACTGCCCAAGACCTGGTAAATCATGTCCAGAATGTGCCTAGAATGATGCAAGACCCCGAGTGTCACCGTCTCCTAGTTGATGCCATGAATTACCATCTGCTGCCATACCAACAGAATATCCTTCAGTCACGCAGAACAAAGGTGCGCGGTGGCGTCCGGGTGATGCTCACAGTTGGCGGACGCCCAGCCTTGACAGAGAAGTCTCTTAGCAAAGATGTTCTCTACAGGGATGCTGATAATGTATGGAATAAGTTGACAGAAATGCCTGCTAAGAGTTTCAATCAGTGTGTGGCAGTCTTGGACGGCTTCTTGTACGTGGCAGGTGGTGAAGACCAGAACGATGCAAGGAACCAGGCTAAACATGCCGTTAGCAACTTCTGCAGGTAAGGACTAATTGTTGGTTTTACTTTTATCTGATTGATTCAGTATTTATCATATTGGGTTGTGCACATTTTCAAACTGACCGTTTGTAAGTACCAATACCTCGGACATTTGTACTTCTGTAGGTATGATCCCCGGTTCAACTCTTGGATTCATCTGAACAACATGATCCAGAAGCGCACCCACTTCAGCCTCAACGCCTTCAATGGCCTCTTGTTTGCCGTGGGAGGCCGCAACTCTGATGGCTGTCAGGCCTCAGTGGAGTGCTACGTGCCCTCTTCCAACCAATGGCAGATGAAAGCTCCAATGGAGGTGCCGCGCTGCTGTCACGCCAGCTCTATCATCGAAGGCAAGATCCTTGTATCCGGAGGTTACATCAACAATGCCTACTCCAGGGCCGTGTGCTGTTATGACCCTTCCACTGATAGCTGGCAGGATAAGAATAGTTTGAGCACGCCTAGAGGTTGGCACAGTGCTGCCACCTTGGGAGACCGTGCCTATGTCATTGGTGGCAGCCAGCTGGGAGGTCGTGGGGAGAGGGTCGATGTCCTAGCAGTTGAAAGTTACAATCCTCACAATGGGCAGTGGAGCTACTGTGCCCCTCTTCACACGGGAGTGAGCACTGCCGGTGTCGCCAGTTTGAACAACAAGGTCTATGTCCTTGGAGGCTGGAATGAGGTTGAGAAGAAGTACAAGAAATGCATTCAGGCTTACGACCCTGATCTCAATGAATGGACTGAGGATGACGAATTGCCAGAAGCTACAGTCGGCATCTCATGCTGTATTATCACTATACCCACGCGGAAAACACGAGAGTCTAGAGCCAGTTCAGTTTCTTCTGCACCAGTCAGTATATAAGCATTCAGATGATGTAGTTTACATGGCTAAAGGCCTCCAGCTTGTTTGTTGCGTAAATATTGGTTCTAAATTCTACCAATAGTCCCATTTTGAGGGCAAATATGTTCTTATTTTAACTTTCTCTGTTGAACAGAACATGAATACAATGCAAATGTTAGAAGTACAATCCGTTTGAGAAATTAGGGTAATAAAACTAGTATGTATTTCTTAAAACTCGATTCCAAATTGAAGCCAATGTCTGCATTTTTCAACGAGTGACATAAATTCTGAAACTTTAATGTTATGTTTCAGTGGATGTAATGAAGGGAACATTGGTAGTGCAAAATATTTGTTACATCTGACTGCATTAATGTCAGATAATGATTATGACAGAGACATAAACCAGGAGTAGAAACTGCATTATGTCAAACCATTGTCATTACTAGACAGAAAATTTCCTTTGGGGCCAATTCAGTTTCATTAGCCCTATTTCTATAGCACACAATAGTTCTTTAAAACTCAGATGGAAGGTAGTCCATGACTTGTAAGGTAGAAATGCAAAAGCAATGCTCTTATTGAACTTAAGCTGTAATATATCTGCCTTTATTATCCAGTGCCATGGAATTAATAATACTGTGTTGTAAACAAATGAAGGATAATTTGTGACAATCTTTCCTATAGCGACTACAGCAACTGTGATTCTCAAATACTTGAATAGAATACTGCTATTCACACTTTTCAAATAAAGACATTTTCCTGATGGGAAGTGTTTTAGGTAAGAAATGGCAAAAGCTGGAGCCGGGATAAGCAATGTCAGACTTCAAAATGACATCACCTACCAGGAGTAGGTGCTTTTGTTTAGGGCTTGTTTTAACACGTTATGCAGTAGGGCTACAGATCCCCTACATGCATGTCATGTACAGTATAGTCCTGATTCATAAGGAGTTCTGTGATTGCCATGACACTATCGTTGCGAAGAAATAGGTACGGTTGGGGAAATGTTGGAATGATGAGGATTGAATGGGTTTAGATGCGACAGTACTTCATTGTTTTGTAAAAAAGAAAATAAGGAAAAAAGTTTACCTGAGACTGGAATAAAATGATCAGCCTGAGCTTTCATGGTAGATACATAAACTCTCTGACTGCTCATGTTGTTTTTTGTTTTTGTTTTTTCAATTAAAGAGTTGAAGTGTCCCATTGATCTTTGGTCATTTATTGAAACCCTAATTCATAAAGAACGCATTTACATGGCAAGTTTTTTCTTCTTCATTTTTTAATCTCTTACAGAGGTCTGTACTGAAGTAGAACACTCCAATCACATTTTTCAGCTTAAAGCGTATCATGCATGCAGGATATGTTTAGCTATTTTCAGAAAGAGAATAATATATAATTGCCCCCTCTAGTGGTTTATTTGTATCCTTTGGGAAAGTAATGAAATGGCCACGGTACTGTAAATAAAAATGGTGGCACCGTGGTTTGATGTCATTGATTTTTATATACCCATTCCACAGCGCAAATGGTCACCAGAGATCAAGTCAACGGCAATGTGAAGATTCCGTTTTTGCCAATTTGACGAGAGAGGAAGAGGCGGAGAAAATGTCCAGGAGGACGAGTGACGTCAATCTAGAAGGTCCAATCTGCAGGCTCCCATCCATTTTGTTCTCAGGGTACATTTGTGTCACGCGATATGAACGTATGAATTTGCAGGAGAGAGAAAAAAAGAAAGACAAAAAGTACATAAGCATTCAGCTACTTCAGAACATCGTGTCTGCACGAACACAAAGATGATCTGGACCAATACTCTTCAGAAGTTGAAACCCCACTGTTTTGCGCACAGACATACATTAATATTGGACCAGCTGCCCTAACACGGTTCTACAGAACTGAGAAGATCTGGTGAATTCAAATTCCACATAGTCATGCTTATTTTACTCAGTAGGCCTACATCTGAAAGTTTGCTGAGTAAACTTTCAGATAAGGCACTACCTTATTATGGAGCAACAGCAGCCTACACACAGCTTTCAGATACGTCAGATGATACACTGTAAATATTGCAGCGTCATCATTACTCCAGTTTTTCCCCTTTTGTTTTAGTGTAATGCTGCCTTCGAGGACTCCTCGTAAACCTGGGAATGTACGCGCTCCTGTCACTGGGTGATGGTTTTTGGGCATCTCCTTGTTGTCGCCCCACTTCCTTGTAACTGTCGGGATGTGTGGTTTTTACGTGTTTAAACATGTTGCTAGTGTCGCTGCTGAGTGGAACCTTCTTGTCACAGATAGTGCATCAGGCTATACTGTACGTTTGTGAACAGTAGCGCCACTATGTTTCCGGTCGGACTCGGCCGTCCTCCCGATGACTGGTAGAAGGAAGGAGGGTGCGCGCGATTTTGTCTTCACGTGGGTTTCGCCGGTCACGTGATGTGCCAGCGTCCTAGGTCTGACCCGTCTCACCCCTGTTGCTGTTCATTGGCAGGAACATATTATGCGCTACGAAAGTGCAGAGGGGACAGGGGATGACGCAGCCGGAATTCGTATAACGTTACTTTTTTTTTGGGGGGGGGAAACCGACACTTTTGAAAAGGAATCGATACCAAACGAGTAGTAACGGAATTGGATACGGTTAGGTTATGTGAGTCTCGATCCGCCCATCCCGGTTGTCCAAGCAGGCAGCGTAAAGCCAGGAGGAGGTTCAGTCAGCCGCCTCTTATACACACAGCTCAACTCTCCAGAACAGTTTGCTAACAACGACCTACCGACTCACCTCGCAGCCATTCCACCGCGGAACTAACAACTTCCCTGTTGTTGCTTCGGGTCTCGCCGAGAAAGACACATAGGGACTGATTAGCTCACTGGGTCTTTTCTGGAGCCGGCGTATCTTGCTAACTAGACATTAGCAAGTGATGTGCAGGGGCCTTTTTCTAGATGGCCAGCTAATGTTACCAGCCAGGCACGCCGCGTAACACAGCACACAGGGACTTGGCCTCTGTACTTCCTGACAGCACCGTAAGGACACACAGTCTCTGCCGTTTATTTGGACCGAGACTTAATGCTAGCTCCGTTTGAGTCAGGCAAACTAGCTAGCTAACGCTCAGCAAACGAAAAGAAGACGCCAACCGTCAGGTAACAGCGCTGTCTGTGCAATGGGCTTACTGTCAGAAGGCTCGCCGTTGAACTGGGAAGACACCAAGAAGTATGCTGACCATATTAGAAAACATGGCATCATTCAGTTTCTCAACATCTATAATAAGGTGAAAGATCGTCAGAAAGATGTGCTAAAATGGGGCGACGAGGTAAGAAAGGGCTTCTTGTGTTACTGCACGAAAGGTGTGATCTGCACATGATGGTTGTGTCTGCACATGATGCAATAATCGATCACGTTAGACTCTCTTTCTAAAGAAAAGTAAATCGCTATTATTAGTCGTACTGACATCAAGAACATAATTTTACATCATGTAAATACTTTTTCAATACTTTTGAATACACTTATTTTCTTTGCAAGTCCAAATGATATATGTATGTACTTGTTTATAATCAGTATGTCCACGTTGCAAATGAATATTGAGCTATAGATTTTAGACATCACGTTATTAACTGTAGTGTCAATTTTAATACTCACTAGTAACTAGTCAAAAAGTTGTATACATTTTTTTAAAGTGAACTACAATTAAGGAAATACTCGTATTTTCAACTATGATGTTTATGCAACAGATACTAGTATCTTATAAATAGGTGATTATATAATGTCCACAGTGAATGAATAGTAGCAACGAGTAACAATGTCTTTATTACTTATAACGCCTGTGGGATAAACATTAAAGTAAAAAGTCATATATAATGAGATATGTGGATACCAGTAAGCCTTTCAAGTTTTTGCCAGCCGGTCTATAAATCTGGTCTATAAATCTGGTCTATAAATCTGGTCTATAAATCTTCAGCGTGCTTCGAACTAAATGTTTTGATTTCTAACAATGCGGAATGTTGTTAGAGTAATCCCTCTTTATGACAGAGGATTACAGGGTAGCAGAGTCAAAGGCAAGGAAACATGACTGATTAATTGGAATTTATGTGACGGTGTCCCATTGTGATCTTGACTGTCTGTTTATGCTATGGTCTAGCAATGATTGAAAACTTTGCCTAGAAGTCAAAAGCAAGCTATTCCTCACATAGCTGAGATTCCAGCATACGTAAGGTTTGAATGGGTAAAGAAAAGCCGGTACAGCAGTTAGACTGTGACTATAGATTGTGGATTGATAACGTGTCCCCATTGTTTTTTCATTATTTTGTTTTAGGTTGAGTACATGTTAATTGAAATGGATGAGAAGAATGAAAAGGTTAGTCTCGTCCTGAATGGAGACGTTGTTTTGGAAACTCTTCAAGACAAAGGTGAAAAGACAAACCCTAAGTAAGTAAGCTTTCTACAACAAATATCTGGAAGTTCAGCAGAATATATTACAAAGACATTCTAACTGGGTTTATCTGCACTATCTAAGCCTAAAAGAAGAAAGCTACAATTTACTAAGATTATTTTTACTTTTACAATTTGCTTATTCCCTTTTTATCTGTTGAGCGGATCCAGATTTTACATCTTGATGACATTACTGGTTCAAGTTATAGTTTTGACATATGGAGTCTTACATTGAATGGCATTTAACAAAGTGGACTATTCATGCCAGAAGGGTTTGCCTTCCATTCCAATCTATTTAATGAATTAGGAGGAAAGAACACCACTAGTATTGATTTTAGGGCCCTATAAAAGGGTGATTTAAAAGTTGTAAGTGTGTAGTCAAATTACTCTCACACATATTAGTTTCATCATCGTATTACAAACCCTTGTATATTTTATGACATGATACAAATACAGGTGAACGTGTGTGCGCACACTCACAAACACAAAGCGTCCCACAAACACAGCTCTGCTCCCTGTAAACATTTCCATATTTAAATAAATGTCTTTAAATAACTGTCTTATTTCAACAACACTTTCCCCAAAAAACTCTGTGGCATTCGCAGTTATCCCTAAATTACATGATTAAACCCATATTATTGTACTAACAAAGACTATGTTAGGGTACATGCTTTAAAAAATATTGTTAAGACAGTCAAACTTTGTTGGCTATATATATATGTAGGATTTGTCTCAGCAGTGTTTGGTCCTTTTTTAAAGAATACTATGGAGATAGTGACATATGAATGTTCGTTACGTATAAGCAGTTGGGCCTGTTACAAAACAACGTTTACCTTCCCCCAAAGATATTAGTGAGCAATGACTAAGCAAAGGTCTTCCCAGAATTCTTTTGCATATTTAAATGGTAGCCACATTTATTTAAAAACGGAAAGAGGAATTTTCTGCAGGCTGTGTGAATGTGTTTGTACAAGTCCATTGGTGTTATGCATGCTAGCTGCTCATGACATCGCTTTAAATCTCTGGAGCCAACTTCACCCAGGGGAAATAACAATGTCAGTGGGAATAGTAGAGCCGATGCATTCCTCATTACTGCCTCTCTGTCGCACACACCAAAGAGCTCGCTATGAGGCACGAATGCGTTGCGTTCATTTTTGTCCTGTCAAGATAATGGCTGACATATGATAAAGTGAGACAAAATAATAGGCAGTGTGTTTATTTAATAGGGAAGGTCATTGTGATAAGAGGTGCTGAGACTTGGACCTTTTCTTGATGGCTTGGTTCCTTACTGACCTCCAAAAGTTGAACCTCTGTGTTTTCAAATTATGTTTTTTTGCAGTCATCCTACCCTTTGGAGACCAGAGTATGGCAGCTACATGATTGAAGGAACTCCAGGACAGCCATATGGTGGGACTATGTCAGAGTTCAATACTGTGGAGGGTAACATGGGGAAGCGAAGGCGAGAGGCCTCATCTGTTCTGAATGGGAATGAAACCCTCTGCACCATCACCTCATTCCCAAGGTAGTTTGGTTGACATTTGTCAGTTTGAAGGATACTACAGGTTGACAGACGATACTGCCCAAAACGATAATTGCCCGACGATTCTACCCCAAATCCCAACATAGGATACGACATTGGAGTTAATTGAATCAAGAGGAAATAGTGTTTGATCACACATGAACAACAAGAAACATGATGGAAACTATTTTATTATCTTTTATATATGTATATTTTTTTTTTAAATCTTGGTTCAGGTTAGGTTGCCCAGGCTTCACCCAACCAGAGTACCGGCCAACCCCTGTTGAAAAGGGAGTGTCCAAGTCACTATTTTTCCCAGATGAAGCCATCAACAGACACCCGAGATTCAGGTAGGCTTCACTGTCATCACTTTATGAAACCGTGTGTGTATGTTTGTCTCATTGATATGGTTTTAACGACCACTGATTTACCAGTAAATGTCAGCATAGGATAATGATATACAGGACACTCCAGAATTATTGGCACCTTTTGGTCATGATGGCCACAAAACATCTTCTAGATACACAAATAACTTGTTTTGGGGTTTCTTCTGACTAAAACTGCCTTCCCATGAATGAATATGTGTGAAACTTTGTAGACAAGTGTGGTCCAAAAAACTAGATGAGACAGTTGTCCTAATGGTGGCGCTACAGTAACAGTTAAAAGTGTAAAATTTGAACTACAGTAATCACAAAGAATCTGCCATTTGTGCTACAGGCCTGAAACTCTGAGGTTGAAAACTGAGGTTTTTGACGGACCATTTGTACACTGCAAGTGTTGGGGGAATTATGAAGTCCTTTGTCAAAAACTGTAAAATTAATCAACTCATAACTTTCTTACTGTATGTCCACATTACACCAAAATTGTCCACAGGCATATTCATGCTCTATTTCTAAAACTCTTTGTAAGGCTTGGCGACACCTGCAAAACTTGACGGAGCCATGCATGTAGATATATTAATGCAAACAATACTGTGTGCATCTACTGTAAATTCTCACCTAATATGAATCAAATCCTCGTGAAAATTGAATTACATGTTCAGTAAACATTGTAGATGTCCTGTATGCAGTTTCATCACGATATCTCACAAAATTACTTTTTGACATAATGTACACAATGGAATTCAATGGGAAATTGGAGCATTTTCAAATGTCCCATCTTTCCTTAAATTACTGTGTTTTTGTATGTGCGCATTAAAACTTAGTCTTGATTTGTCTAGCTCTGCATGGCTGACAGAAATTAAAAAGCTGCATTTACTAAAAATAATTACGTAAATGACAACGGGTGCAAACGTGGTGGAGACAGTGGTATGAGGGTGTTGCATGTTTAATGGTTTGCACCATGGAGAGTTTGGACGGGCAACAGAACCGCAACCGCAACATTAATTAGAGCTGTTAGTGGAAGAGGCAAATAAACATCTGGATGAGCTACAGCAAAGAAATCTGAATATGGCAAAAAAGAACACTATATGGGAGATCATCTGCCAGAAAGTAAACTGCCAGTTAAAGCAGTGATGAAGAAAAGAGGGAAATAAGTCACAATTAATGTGAAGTTAGATTTTCTTTAGTGGCTGTGAATGTTTCGTTTTGTGAAAATAGGTGTAATGGATTGTTTGGTGATTGCAGTAATGGGTATTTCAGAATGATTTTGCTGGGTGTAACAATTAGAAATGATTAAAACTGAGTATTTTGTTGGGTAATAATATACTCCCCCACCAGAATCATCAATAAACATACCCCTTAGCCCATCACCCATTTCTTTCCCCACTCTACATTGAATGTATGCTGTATCTTGTGTATAATGTTCTATTTTTATGTATTTGTTGTTTCAAATGATTTTATAATACTTTTGTGAATATATTATATGTGAATTTTCTCTACTTATATGATGCATTTATGTATGTGAATTAGGGTTGCAAATTCTAGGGAATTCCCTTGATCGATAGTCGCCAAAGTTAATGAACAACTAATCGATCAATCGATAACGATACACCAAAAAAATGCTTATGAATATTTATATTAGAAAATACAAAATGCATATTTCTTTCTCAATCAAAGCTTTATTGAAACATTAGATAAATACACCTGTTTCATGGCATAACACAAACATAATTATAAACAGTGTTTTGTTTAAGTATATTTTAATAAGGCTCTGGAAATTTCGTTCACTCTTCCGAGGCGAATCAGTGACTAACACGTTAGTCTATGACATATAACGTTACAAAAAACAAGATGAGCCTTAATTAGAAACGTACATTTGCTAAATGATTACAAAATAGATAAATATAGATAAATAACATTTTTGAAAACAACGCTATAATAAATTCCCTGGGTTAGAATCTCTGAATGAAAAACTGAAAAAACATCAAGTTCTTCATAATTTCAATAGATTCAATACAGTAGTAAATGTTCAGTAGTAAAATGTTCAGACTGCAGGCAAATCCGATTTGTTTCTCAAATGCGATCTTTAGGACTGACTGTCCACAC
>OMOT01078055.1:0-15364 GCA_900312575.1 Acanthochaenus luetkenii
GCGCACGGCGCGTCTCGAAGTGATCGCGGGGTCCTGACCGGTTATTTATATGCTTATACGGCAATCAGACTGATTGGTTCACATCTTAGCATTATGATCGCGTCAATCAGCTCCATCTGTATATAATCTATGATTAACGTTTGATATTACGTGAAACTGGATGTGTGAGAGGCATCATTATACAATCTGGCTTCAATTCACCACCTCACCAACTGCGCTAAAATCCCCTTTCTCCTAAATGTGCGTACGCATGGGTCAAAGTTTACGTACGGGTGCGCACTTTCTCCCGTCAAATTTATTTTGATAGGTCACATACTTTGCGTGGGAAGTTGCGTACGCATCTTTCAGGCCCCGTTTTGTGCGTACGCAACGTTGATAAGTGAGGCCCCAGACAACTAGGCCATGAAATGCTTATAACACAATAACAATAATAATAAATGTTGTGACTCTTCAGAAATCTGGTGAGCTCTCTGGGTTTCCATTCAGAGGGCTTTGAACTCAAATGAGATTTGACACCAGACTATTATGTTATGTGAGGTTCTACAACTGGGAAAGTAGACCACACCATTTAAAACGGAAAATAAATATTCACAACAACTTTTATAGAGAGAGTGGAAATACAATTTAATATAGGTGTACGTAACCCTAAAATGACTATGGGTAAAGCACATTTTGTTTTGCACCTTATGTACATATTGTTATATCTTTGTTTATTTTAAGGCTTTTACTTTACCAATTTCCTGTGTAAACAAAAACCCTTTCATTTTGAAAAGGATGTGTTGTAAATTGCAACAGAAACTTTTACTAGTCGGCTATTGACGTTCGGCTGCAACAATACAAATTTTATATACTGTATATGTTTCTCAATCTGGGGTTAATATGTTTCATCACCAAGACTCAGCCACAGTCATGTAACAGGACACTGGGAGCCATGAATAAATACTTCCACACCTCCGACCAAATGTCACAAGGAGACTCGTAAAAATATGATTAATAGTATGGTGGAACACCTTACTCAAAATCTGAGGATTTCTGTACAGAAGCAAAGCACGCATCATTGTTAAGTCTGTATTTCCTTATGGAGACATTTTGTATTTGGATGCAGCTCGATTCTACTTTGAAGCCATTGGATGCAGTTTACCACTGTGCCTTGTGTTTTATTACCTATTTCAGACTCACTATTGTGACTCATATCAAAAGGTTGGCTGATCTTTAACAATGAGAAGGGAATTGCATTATTAGGATATGTGATGTTCTGGCGCAACAAAAATGGTTTTAGTGGGAGAGGCGTGTCTGACAAAAAATATAAAATCTGCATAAAGATTCCCACTTGGTAAAAAGACAGCAACTCCCAAGAATGAATAGCAACCACAATCTTACTTTTTTAATTCATGATGTTCGCGTTATAAAAAAACAGATGCCTTTGTCAAAGACAAAAGAAGAAGACACAATGTCCAGATGCATCAGTTTTTATGCTATTCATTCTTGGGAGTTGCTGTCTTTGTACCAAATGGGAATCTTTATAGATAATTGCATTGTATATATATATAAGGCTCTACTTTTGAAGCTCCTATAGCCCTATCCATAGCTCTACTGGTATTATCACTGCTGGTTAGTTTTAAATACTCAATTTCTACTACTATACACCTTGTAAATGAAACAGACTGCCAAGCACTTTGAAATTACAATTTCTTCTCCCCCTCAATGATTTAATAGCAATGATATCTCACATTTTCTATGTTTGCGACTGCTTGAATTAATTGTATTGTGTATTGTCTTTGTTTTATGAATGTTTTTTGTAAAAAATACAAATAAAAGAGACCACCTAATGAAATGAAGGACACATTAAAAAAAGAAAGTCATTAGTACTGTGGCTTGTATACATATATCCGTATGGAAAATGTACTGTAGATGATTTATTTGAGCGATGCATCGGAATGTACCGTTAGCTAAAATACATATGGGGGAGGACAGAAAAAGACTGAGCATAAAAGCATCTTGGGCCAAAACACATTGCATGCACACAATGTCCAATTTCAGTAACCAGACTGAAAACATCTGGGGCAGGAGAGACCAAAATCGTGACAATTTTCATGTCTCCCTTCCATGTCTTGCTTCAGCTTTGTTAATAAAATTCAGGGGGAAAAAAAGTTTACAAAAGCAGTGCATTCCAGCAAGTCTGTGAAAGTAGTTAAGATTGTCAAAACTGATGACTCCCCTTCCTCCTCTTCCAAGCCAAAGTCAGCGAGGTCAACCCTCCCCCAACACACACATATTTTGCAGATTAAGGTTTATAACATTTGTTATTTGTTATTATTGTGTATGTGTGCCTGTGTGTCTGCAAGCTTATCAATTATCTTCAAGGGTTCATTGGAACAGATCAATCAGAAATGCAATATATGCAAGAACCCTCTGATTTGTAAAAAAGACAATACAACTAAAAACAAAACAATTAAGTGTTTATACTGTGTTCACCTGTAAGTGCATACAATTGTGCACACATACACATACCGAATAATAGTTCTATGCTGTAAGCATGTGGGTTTGCTTGCCTGTGTGTGGTGAGGATTTGTTGGGGCCCGCTCTGTGAGAAGTGTGTGTGTGTGGTGTTTGAGGCGTGTGTGAGTTTCGAGAGCTGACGGATCCCAGGGAGGCTATCAGAGCTGACCAGTTCCAGAGCAGCAGGCAATAATCACATGCTTATCATCAGCAGCGGAAGGAGAGGAAACAGAGCCGGACAGATTCACAGACCCCTGGATAAGCATTGTGTGTGTGTTTGTGTAAAAAGAGAGGCGGGGTAGGAGACGGTATATGCCCAAACAACCTTGACTCAACATGGATGAGTGTACACACAAACACACACACAGACACACGGTCAGTCATACAAGAGTTTTGAATGTCTTTGATGGAAGAGACATTTTCTACCTGGCAGCCCATCACCCACTGTTTCCCCTTGAATAGCAACACGAGTCAGCTTCCCTCGCTGATGAGTGGCCTAACTATTACAGCCACTATAGGGACCTGAAGCGGAAGTTTAGGCCAAAACCTTCCCGTGGTTTACTAAGGGCGGTTTCACACCAGGTAGTCCGCTTCTAGTCCGCTTCTTGGTTCGCACCAGATGCGAAAATGATACATTGTTTAGTTTTCAGCTGGTTCGGTTCCCTTTCACACCTATTCGTTTGCTCTGGTCTGAATCAGTTGAAGCAAACCAAAAAGCTTCCTGATCACCTGCAGTCTATCAACTAATCAACCTGCACACTTGCCTTCCATCAAGCTCACACCAACAGTATATCTACCATGGTCCTTCACCCACTCATCGCCAGTTCGTCGCCTCACGTACTAGGTCTCTGCAAGTTCCTTCATGAGTTCAGTGATTATTCTGAGTCTCATCGTGCTTCTCCCTGTGTTCCAGGATCACTACTCTGTCTGCTAGCCTGTTCACCTGCCTGTTTCAGCCCTCCTGCCTGCCTACCTCTCCACCTCGACAACACTCCAGCCGGCCACGCTCACCTCCTGCCCTCGCCCTCCGTTCAGCCCGGACATTACCACCTCCATTATTCCTCCTTTCCTTCCTCAAGACACCCGTCTCTGGGGCGGTAGGTAGCCCAGAGGTTAGAGAAGCGGGCTTGTAGCCGGAAGGTTGCCAGTTTGAATCCCAAGCCAGATGGGGTCCTGTGTTTTGTTACGCCATTCCCTAAATCACAACAACTAAAGTATGAGTTCAGGCTCATGATAGTAACTACCAACATTTTTCTTCACAAGATGTAGCTATTTAGCTATCTACCGTAGCTTGTTCCATTTGCAGGAGATTGAACATTCCATCTAGCTGAACGTGCAGTTTGGTAACTAATTTTATTGTTCATGTAAATAATACTGAATGGATTTTTAAGCCAAGAGAGATGTGCTGATGCTTCCTACAAAAATGAAAGCCATATGCTTTTTAGATTGCTTATATGAAGTATCCTCCCAGAGGGTTGACGGAAATTACGGCTACTAGACATCTAATCAGTAAAAAAAACACACACAAACACAAGCTCCTACACTGTAGTCTTAGTGTGCACGGCATAAAGCGCAGTCGGAGGCACATGGGGCAAGTGATTTTTGGTAATTGCGTGGCAAGCGGTGCGCAGTGCACCTGTTGGGAGGAATACATTATCAGGGGGCGTGGTGGGCCTGGCTTCAATCATGACCAATTAAATCACCTCTTTTACTTCCTTTTAAAAGCAATGCACTCACTCTCTGACAATTTCATGATGGAGAGAACAGTCCAGAGTGGGTCAGCCACAGAGACTTCTCCCAAGAGGAAACTGATGTTCTTGTGAGGGAGGTGCAGAATCGCCATGAGCGGCACTTTAAATAAGCTGTATAGGGAAGATGATGTTAAATTAGCTTGGGAGGAGATCACACATTTGGTTAACATGTGTTGCTCTGGCTCAAGGAGAACTGTTGGCCAGTGCACAAGACAGTTCAATGATATTAGGTGAAGAGCCAAACAGGAAGGGGTCCATCCGCCAGTCAGTTCCTGATGCAGCCGCCTCTACAATCCGCACTGCGTCATGGCGCATACTGACAGTCCTATGGTGGATGACAATCATTCACACCACAGCCCCGTGTGTATAGTAAGAATTGAAAATGTATCTTATTTTTTTCCTGCTTGAGGGATTTATTTCAAACTCAAATTGGCCAACATATCATCCACAAAAAGGTTTGGTACGTTTTTGAATAGGTTCATGTTCTGTTTTCACTTGGTAAAGCCACAAAAATAGCACAGAACACACCTGTGCTTTCCGCTTCTGACCAGGTCTGAGCAGGCAGGCGATGAAAGCGCAAATCCTTGTAATCCTTGACATCAAAATTGCACTGTGCTCCTTGATTGTTACTGACACACCCCCTACTGCCTCTCCTCCCATTTAGATGCAGTCAAGTTCACAGTGAGTCACCAAAATAGCGGGTGTAGGCGAGAAAGAAAACTTGTGAAAAGGCCACTTCGCCGCACAAAGCCCCATCATCCGCCATCATGAAAATAGTCTGTCTTTAATAAACCTGTTCGATGCATGTCTTTGGTTATCAGCAAAGCACTAAAGTGATTGAGGGTGTGTGTGTATATGTGCACGTGTGCGAACATAGGTTTGCGTGTGTGTATGTGTGTGTGCGCACGTGAGTCAGCATGAAGTTGCTTGCTTTGGCGAAATTGCCTTTGCCTGTATGTGTGTGGAAGCAAAAGAATGTGTGTGAACAAGAGACGGAAAGAAAGTTTGTGTTTCTTGTGTGTCTAAGCATGTGTGTGTGTGTGTTTGTAGGGGGAACTGCTGCCTGGTTTTGTGGCTGTACTAAGACTGTGTGTGGAATTATTTTCTGCCTTGTCTGACACTGGTGTTTTAGATGGAGCAGGACACAGAGTCTAATAACTGTAATATTGGAACTGTCTGACTGTTGTGAGTGCGTTAGAAAAACACAGTGGTAGTGAATGTGGAGTGAACACCATTGTAAGAAAACTAGACTGTGGCTCTTGATGGCTGTAACTCAGATTTGCGCTTTTAGATAGTTCTAATGCACTGGTTGTGCGTGTGTGTGTAAGTGCCAGGTTATTTGCTTTTGCCTGTGCGTGTGAGTAAAATAATGTGTTGTGGCAGACGGAGGGAGTATAGAAGGGGGAGGTAAAGGAGGGGTGGTATGTGCCCTTCCCCGCATGGACGCTGAGGCCTAGATGTGGACGTCCGCCCCAATCAGCCAGAGATGCGAGGCAGCTGAGCCAATTAGGGAGATCGGGCAGGGCCAATGGGGCAAGAGAGCGGCAGGGCTCAAATAGGGGGAGATCGAGTAGAGACTAGAGCGTGTATGACTGACCGGACCGAGAACCCTGCTGTGTGCTGGACCCCCGCCCGTCTGAGAACCCGCCTGGCTATCGAGTCTGCCTTGACCCCCGAACTGTGTAAGAGACGAACCCGGTACACCCCTGAAACAGTGATTAAACCACCGTTTCCGATATTCCTTTGTGTGGACATTGACTTTGTTGTTTCCGGCCTGGTGGACACTCTTTTCACCCACGTGTGTGTGTGTGTGTACAGTATACTCACGTGGGGTCCTCTGTAGCAGTGCGGTGTTCCTCCAATTCGTGGGCTTGTTTTAACCAGGGCACTTTGGCTTCCACTGGCAGTGACTCTGGATGAGGGACAGAAACCCAGTTACATTCTAGTTATCCCAGTACTGACCCTCCACCAGTGCTGACCCTCCACCAGTACCATCACCTGCTCCGGCCCCTCCAGCTTGTGCATGTATTCTGTATGTGTCACTTTGTGTGTACATTTCACTGGTGTGGGTCTGTGATGGGAGAAATGCAGAGAAATAATTTCACTGTGTGCAGCAATTTCAGCCCAGCTACGTTAATGGCTCTGTGAACACTTAATTTTTCAACAAGCAGTTGGCTTGGTATTTTCTAAACCCATGATGTCATCATTGTGCGACTGTTGACGCAGGGGGGCGTTCTCCTATGTGAAGAGAGTGATTCAGAAGAAGGGGAAGGCAGAGCGTGCTGCCAAGTTCATTTCTGCACGAGGCAAGAGGAAGGCCCTGGCTCTCGGAGAGATGGGTTTGCTGTCAGATCTGGACCACGACAGGATCCTCTATTTCCACGACGCCTTCGAGAAGAAGAACGTGGTGGTGCTCATCTCAGAGTTGTATCCTTTTTACCTCCAGGGATGTTTACTCATTAGCTATGCAATTTCATTTTCAATAATATGAACTGTTGTCATGCTTCATTATGTTCCTCTTTCAAAATGGGATATTATGTTAAAGGGGCATTAAGTGATCTATGAACTTTATCGACCTCTATCAGTGACTAGTAGGAATTGCAACAACATTGAATGAGCGTATCTCCTCCTACACAAGTCTATGGGCAAAGCCCCCACCCCTCCTATCTCCTGT
Organism: Acanthochaenus luetkenii; assembly: GCA_900312575.1. Lineage (NCBI taxonomy): Eukaryota > Metazoa > Chordata > Actinopteri > Beryciformes > Stephanoberycidae > Acanthochaenus > Acanthochaenus luetkenii. Next base: position 6,925 of record OMOT01078055.1, read on the forward strand.
GATTAACACAAACATTAAAGTCGTTTTCACAGTAGAGACAAATAATAATTAGAGCAGAGATCCAACAGCAATGTTGGGTGAAGAGGTATTATGTCACTATGCAAAATATTGTAATAATAGTACCGCTTACCCTTTTTCGCTTTCGTAGCTGAAATGTCTTTGATTTGATTTGATTTCCAAAACAGAGCCATGAATTCAGTTTTGACAGCCAAAAATCTCAACACCTGGCGAAGTCGTTTTTACTGATCAACAACCCCATCAAACTCTGACAGATATATTATGGTCATTTTGTGCTACGGCGCCGTAATAATCGTACTTATTGCACTTGAAAAGCTAGAGTTCGTACAACGTTTCAACAAGGGCGTGCGTGTTAATACAGACACTGCCATAACAAAGTCATCTTTGCTAATCAACAAGGCACGGCCATCCTTACTACTGAGCAGCAATGCTAATTTTAGCTGCATTCACCTCTATGCATCCCAGGGATACCAGAAGAGTTGTAGCATTGTAAGTCTTCTGCACAGCTTTTTCTTTCGGACTCATCGATGACGAATTCATTTCTCATTCGCCCACCACTTGGACTGTGCAGTAAGTCATATCTCCGTCTTTCCTCAACTGTTGCGTGAAGATGTCACGAGGAATTGCTGGACAGAATGGCCAAGAAAACAGCAGTCATGGAATCAGAGGTTTGTGTCAGTCTGGGTTGACACTGCACTGCACTATCATATTACTTGTACGTTTATTTTCTGAATATGTGGTTCACTGAAAGGCGATTACTTTTCTCTGCAGATCCGGTCTAGTGTTCGGCAGATTTTGGAGGGTCTCGGTTATCTTCACCAAAAAGACATTGCCCACCTCGATATAAAGGTACAGTACTTCTATCCAACCTGACATATCAAATTCATTAGATTGGCATCATGTAGACATTTGCATTGTCCATTATGCTCTTGCTGGTAGAGCGGAGTGGCATTTTGTTGTTTGGTAGACCACTGAAGAATATTTAGACTTATACAATAGTTGCAGTGCACAAATTAAATAGTCCCATGTCTTTCTTTCTTAAGTAAACTTTGTTCTTGCTATGTACATCCCTTCCTAGCCAGAAAACATCTTAATGGCAAGTCCCGGCAGTGACCAGATCCGCATATGTGACTTTGGTAATGCCGTGAAACTGGAGATGTCGGAGGAGCACTACTGCAAATATGGCACACCAGAATACGTTGCGCCAGAGATTGTTAACCAAACTCCCGTCTCCGCGGCAACAGACATCTGGTGAGCCACCTGTTCCCTGGCTTGGAGAGGCAACTACCGGCTGCAGGCGTATCTGCGACAAAATAAAACCTCAGCCTTTTATCGGCTTGTATCTTGTTCTCTAAAATCTATTTCTCGTCCTCTCCCCTGCTCTCCCATAGGCCTGTTGGTGTTATCACTTACCTCTGGTATGTTGTTAAATATTTTGTCTTGGTTATGGGTTCAGTCATTTCACATTTTTGCGTTTTGTTGCTTTACTTGTGTATTTATGTCTTCAACACCTTCTGGCAAAGGGCTTCATTGCTTTTAACATTTTTGGTAATGAGGTTGTTCTTCGTTTCAGCCTAACTGGCGTATCTCCGTTTGCTGGTGAGAATGACAGAGCCACTGCCTTAAACATTCGTAACTACAACGTGGCTTTTGAGGAGAGCATGTTTTCTGACCTCTGCAAAGAGGCTAAGGGATTTGTCATCAAGCTTTTGGTGGTGGACAGACTGTAAGTATCTTGATGACTCTGTCCCGTCCTTTATCACAAATGTGTATATATTAATTTGATCAGCCACCATGCATTTTAGTACTATATAAACAGTATCTAACAGAGGTAGAAACATCCTTCTTCATATGCAGATGTTCTCCCTCTTTTAGGAGGCCCAATGCAGTTGAGTGCCTTCGTCATTCTTGGTTTAAGGTGAGCTATCATTTGATGTCACACTGCATTGGACTATTCATTGTTTCATAGTTTTGTATTCATACATGCACCAGGTTAACATTGCCTCCCTTCTTATTTTTGGTCTTGCAGTCAACAACAAACATAAGTATCAGCACAGCAACGCTAAAGCAAGTCTTGTCGAGGAGGCGGTGGCAGGTATGGCATTGTGGGTGACGAATTGGTAAACATGCAAATAGTATGTGTAAATAAAAGGAGGAGATTTAGACCCATCGAGACTCCCAGTGTACTTCCTGACTCAGACCAGAGACTATATAAAATAGGGCAAACAAGGATATAAACTATCTCAACAAATTCACGTGCAGAATTTGAACTCACCCTGTCCTCTGTTGGCTTTTCTGCCAGCGTTCCCTGATCAGCTATAAATCCAAGATGGTGATGCGGACCATCCCAGAGCTCCTTAATGACTCAACCAACCACATCTCCATTGCTGTGGCCCGGCATCTGAAAGAAGGCTCCCCACCACCCTCCTCATCCTCTGACTCGGATGAAGATGTAGATGAGCTTCCCTTCATTCCCATGCCACTGTCCATGGTCTTTTCTGGTTCCAGGGTCTCCCTTAATGAGATCCCAGGGGATGAGGATGTCACTGGACAGTCCAATTGCACTATTGATGGGACAAGTGAAAAGGAGGACAGGGAGGTGGCAGGTGCAAGAGGAGGGACCAATAAGAGAATAACAGATGAAGAAGAGACCCTAGATGTGGAGAAAATGGTAAAGACAAAACAAGCTCCCCTTAAGAAAGGATCCAGTGTGGAGTCAGAGGATTCACAGACAAAAGCCAGACGGGCTACTATGAGGAGGGGCAGTTCTGCTGATTCAGCACTGCTTCTCCACATTGATACAGAAGAGGAAACTGCCAATGAGGACTCAGAGGCAAGTAAAAAGAGCCTAAAAAAGGCTGTTTCCATGGAAATACCCAATCGCAGCCCAAGCCCCGGGGCAGCAAAGTTAAGCCAGGAGGATTATGCCTTAAAACTGGAGCTGATGAGACAGCGGCTGCTCAGGGGAGGAAGCATAGACAAGAAGATGAGTGGCCTGCGAGGCCCCTTGTTTGAAACACTGGGTATGGATGATGAAAGGCGAACAGGGTCTCTTGATCGGAATTTGAGGAGATCCCGCGTGGGGCCACCAACCCTCACCAGAGCTGCGTCTTCTGAGAATCCTGGAGAGGGTACGCCAAAGACCAAAGTTTTCCGTAAAAGCACCTCCTTCACTCAGGGGGATTCTGAGCCCATGCCCCTACACAGGAGGTTCGGAGCCCCCTTAGAGATCCCATCCGTGGGCCATGGTAGCATAGAAGGTAAGAAGCTCCAAGAGGCAACCTCGATGTCTGCACTAACAGAGCAAGCAATGCTTGAGTCTACATCTGCCTCACCAACGAAGAGCGCTTCCTTTATACTACCCAGCCCAGAAAGAGTGGACCAACAGCAAAAGCAGAACAACGTCAAAAAACGTGAAGAGATGCAAAGTATGGATGAGAAGAATATTAAAATAGATGAGATATCAGAGAGATGGACCAAAGACCACTTAGAGAACGCAGATAAAGTAGAATCAATTAGTTTTCATTCACAAGATAGGTCGCCCTCTGTGCTAGCTCCTATAATTGTCATAGAGGATGATGATGAAGAAGAACAGAAAGAAAATCAGGAGTTAAATATCAACGAAGAACGGCTAAAAGGAGACAAGGATTCTGCTGAAGCTACACCACAAAGTAGTAAACCGTCATCTGCATATGCAAGTGTTATGCAAACTATTGTAGTACCATCTGGAAAATCGGACAATGACCATTCCAAAAGTCCTACTGTTACCGCTACAGCCACACCTAAAGAAACAAAAACCACCGATGCCCCCACATTACCCGAACATCCAGCAGTATTTTCCAAAGTGGCAACTACTCTCAGTGCTCTTTCTACATTATCCACCCCTGATCATCCTGCCACCCCCCGGCAGCCTGTGCTCAGGTCAGACATCAAAGACATTGACTCAGAGGAGGTATTTGAAGCCAGGTTTAAGAAACGGGAGTCGTCTTTGACCCGTGGCCTCCGAAAACTGACCAAGAACAAATCTGAGGAGAAATCACCTGTACTAAGCCGGAAGGTGGGTGAGGGCGGTGAAGAGGTTTACAGGCCAGGGCCAATGGGGGCACCTCTTGAAATGGTATCCAAAGGACTTCAGGAGAAATCCAAATCTGTTCAAGATCTGAGGGAAGTGGAAAAGGAAACAGGCCTGAGTCTTATTGGGAGGTTGTCCTTGCGGGCCAAGAGATCGTCATCCGTTGATAAAAAGTTTGATAAACCAAAAGAAGAGACGACAAGAGAGGAAAAGCCACAGGAGGTGCCGGAAGATTCGGCCAGCAAACGGAGGGTTTCTTGGGCTGTTGGTCGCAGTAAGTCCCTGGATACGAAAGAGCAGGACAGTGCAGGTGCACAGAGGCAAGTAAATGAGAGAGACCAAAAAAAGGCTGAAGAATCATCTGTTTTTGCTATGCGGCGCAGGTTTGAGTCTAAAGTAGCCGAAATCTCCGCAAAGATAAGGACCCAGTCGGAGGAGAGGAACGCTAAAGAGGTCAAGATGCAAGTTGAGGGTATTCAGAAAGAGCTGGAGCCAAAGGATTTCAAGAACGTCAGTGATTCCCCTGTCCTGGCAATGCGCAAGAAGTTTGAGAACAAAGTGGCTGGAATATCCACGAAAATCCGCAGTCAGTCTGAGGAGAGAAGAGGCGATGCAGAGGGAAAGTCGGAGGGAAAGAGAACCCCGCTGTTTAGCCGCCATCGTCATACCCAATCTGAGGGGCGTGGACTCAAAGGAATGGGCATTCCTGAGAATCAGCTAGCTAAACAGACAGGAAGTGGTGCGTCTAAAGAATCGATTGAATCCACTTCTAGCGTTCGTTCTGAAAAGGTCTCTCACACTCCAGAGAGTGACAGGCGATCGCGGTTGGACAGGTGGGGTTTGACAAGGAATAAGAAAGACAAAGCCCCCTCCCGGTCTGATCTCCCTGCATCTGTCCCCAAAGAAGAGGATTCGTCAAACCCCCAACAGTTTACCCGCTCCGCTTCAGATTTCCCCCCTGTGTTCCACATCAAGCTGAAAGACCATGTCTTATTGGAGGGAGATCCTGTCACTCTTAGCTGCCTTCCAGCTGGCAGTCCACATCCACAGATTACATGGATGAAAGGTAGGTTACAAAATGGCCTTTTCAAAATACCTATCTTCATTTTAGCAGTGTTTGTTCAGAAAAAATTAAAATAATAGTATTCATACCTTAAATCAGAGGCTTCTTCTACCATACCGTGTGTGTAGCCGTTGCGGTTTCATGCAGGAGCTGCTGCTGAATTGCTTAAATGTATTATTGTTCCAGATCGGAAACCACTGGAGGTGGATGACAGAATGAACCTGATCTCCCACCCAGACGGCAGGCAGCTTGTTATGATCATGAAGACCAGTCGGAGGGATGCTGGACTTTATGAATGTGTAGCTACCAACCCCATAGCCACCATCACCAGCTCCTGTACATTGTCCCTAGCTTGTGAGTAAGCTTGTGTGTATCTAATAATATTGAAAGTTTTTGCGCCTACACAGCATTTGCTATAATCAATCAAAACCCGTTGTTTTCCATTTAATATATTATTTGTATGGATGTTGCAAAATATGCATTTTTTTCCCTCCTTTTTGCGTCCATATTAAATTGACAGAAAACGTCCTTCCTTGCTAAATGTAAAAAAAACACGAGCCATTTTGTCAGAGGAACAACTGGAACATTCATTGAAATATTTATCTCCATAATGTGATTTTACATAATTGAATTTAAATTTGAGTTTTAATGATATTAATATTAATGCAATCTATATTAATATTAATGTAGGTTAACGGTGGATTAACGTAATGGATTTTGGCCTGTTCTCGCATTCATCACAAAATGGGATTGAATCATGCTCACTGCAATTAGGTAGATGTCGTGTTCTCGTAATCAGCTGTGGCAGGTCGTACTCCATTATCCATTCACGCCTTTGTACAAACAATGCACCATAATAACGGCAGTGCTTAGAGATTGCCAAAGTTGCTTGCGAATGCAATGCAAACAAAGTGACCTTCGACGCTGCGTTGGAAAATAGATTTCTCAGATGTCAAGTACAATACGTTACTTTATGTATCATGGCTTGGGACGTGGAGTGTTTCTCATTTCAACCACAGGTGCTATTTGTCTCGCCTTGATATGAGCAGTGTGAAAAATCCCGCAGACAGCTCATCTCGCCTGAAGCCGCGGCCCAATTGTCCAATGCCAGTGGGCCATTTTCATTGAAAACACATTGTGAAGTTAAGGAATGATGCTATTAGTGTCAGGTTTGATTTGGTTTAGCAACAAAACTCAAACCCTCGCCTCGTCCTGTGGTTTTACCTTGGGCTTGGAAAAATGAACATCTTGTCATTTCCTGAATTTATATATTTCACCGTTATTTGTCCTCTTGAATCTCAACCAGCTTAATAATTAATAATAATATACATTTTCATATAGAAAACTTGACATACTCTCCATCGCTGATTGATTGAACACAGTAATGATTCAACCTATACCCAGTTCATGACGGCGTTTACATCTGCTGTTCTAAATACCTGGTGCCGGGTAGGTCTTTACAGGGAAAAGTCCTCTGCAGCGCAGGAAGTGATGCCTTTTACATTTCCGGCAGCACCAACAGCAGTTTGTTTGGAATAAACAGAAGAAGAACTGTGTAGTTAGCATAAGCAAGAGCGCCACCTACATTTTAAAAAAAGACGTCACAGTACTGGTCACATTGTTTGACTGAGGTTGAGATTGAAGTAATCTCTTGGAAGCGCAGCGCAGAAACACCACAGTAATGACCGCTTTCAGTGCGCCCTCTCACCTCATCCCACCTCCTACTCGTCCATCTTTCCCTCCTTTTCCACCCACCCCCGTGCCCTGCTCACCTCCGCTCAAGGTGTCCCTAAACGGCCAGGGACCCCTGAGATCCCCCAGACCTACAACAACACAGCCCTGGTGCTCTGGAAGCCAGCGGACACCAAGGCCCCCTGCAGCTACACCCTGGAAAGAAAGACAGAGGGTGAGTGGACGTTATTATTAAGAAACAAACAGTGGATGTTCCCTTTCTAACTTCTTTCATTAAACGGCAACATGTAGAGAATAATTCAACAGCTTTTTGCCCCATTTGGTATCATATTAGTATCTTTCATGCAAAAGGTGATATCAAACCAGTTGTGTTTTACAGGTGCGTGCGCCAAACCTTAACCGTCATAACTATACTTCCCAATCCCAGTCTTCAAATTAGATCTAGATTTAGCCTAAATATTGATTTCGATGTGAAATGCTTTGCAACTATCAGCTCTGCAGATATATTCGATCATTAAAAACCACATCCTTGTTGTGTGCTATTATCAAGTGTGCTATTGTCACTGCAGGCATAGCCACGAGAGGAAATGGAAATTATATTCCAGGATTCAAATTCCTACGAGGTAAAAATACTGTAACAGCTTAAACAATGTATGTGGAAAATGCCTGGGGGAAAACACACTCTAACCAGTGACACATAGTCACTGGTTAGACAGGGAAAACTGTACCAGAACTGCTGTCAAATGTTTGGTCATTACGCACGATCAATCATTATTATCACATAATACGGTGGATGAAAATATAGTGACTCACATTTAGATTACTAGATTTGTGTCATAGTATGAATGACATTAATATTTGTTAGGATTTTAGCATGTATCTCGCTGTCACCTCATTCAAAATGCTATCAGCTATTGAGTGTTAAATCGTTTGTATACACGCTCTGGTTTTTAATCACATCACTTTCTTTGCTGCTCTTCTCCTCTGTTTTGCAGGAGACGCTAACTGGTTGATCGTTGCCACTGGAGTGGTAGACTGCTACTACAATGTCACAGACCTGCCACTAGGGGCCACCTTTAGGTTCCGTGTCGCCTGTGTCAACAAGGCGGGACAGGGACCTTACAGTAACTGGTCTGCTCAAGTCAGCCTAGACTCTAAAGGTATTGGTGCGCGAGTCACATTTTGATTGATGTTGCACGTAATATCAACAGCAAGACAAGAGGCATAACAGGGAGGTCAACAATGACAAGAAAAGGTCATTATGTAAAACAAAGCTTTAGAAAAAGGACTGAGAAAGTTTGATCTCCCGTATGTTTGTGTGTTTTCACAGTTGGAGGAGCCTCACCAGCCGTGGCCATTGTGAAGACCGTCCCAGCTCCACCCGCACCAGTGGTCACGTCCTCAATAACCGTCTCACCACTCAGACCGGTCCAGACCAACCCTCCCAGTAAAACTGTCTCCTCCTCTTCCACCTCCCCCAAAGACGCAGCTTCCCCCGCTCCCTTCCCTCTGCCAACCACCTCTCCATCATCCAAGATGGTGGCCACACCCACCCCTCCATCCTCTGCGCCCTCCAGCCCCACAACAAACCCTCC
>OMOT01078056.1:0-18386 GCA_900312575.1 Acanthochaenus luetkenii
TTCAAGCTTTCCCTTGCTAGCCAATGGAGTCCTGTTGTATCTATAGTCGTCGGGGTGGATTGAGTTACATGAGGCACACCGCTGTCGCAGGGCTACAGGTCTGCCATACACTACAGCATGCTAGTCGTGATACGGTCCACGCTTCCACCATTTCAACGTTGACATAAGTTGATGGTACCAACACAACCAACCAGGTACTGTGATGTACTAACCTTGGCTGGAGTGGATTGCATATGTCTGATGCACGTGTGATGTTTGTGTGATCTTTGTGTCTGACCGCTCAAAAATGTTTAAATTAATTGTTAAGTGTTCAGTTCACCGTAGAGTGCTGTTCTCAACTTGAATTAGAAATTAATATTGTCCTAAAAACATTCAAACAACTCCAAAACTGAAGCTGTTTTGTATTATCCACTAATCCATATATGGTCGGTTATACTCTATGAGTAGAGTGACATGTTACAGTATATGAAACAATTACTGTAAAATCTATGAGGTATAACACTGGGGTGTACGTGTGTACGTGTGTATGTGTGTGTGTGTGTGTGTGTTTCTGTGTGTTCCAGATGGTGATGTTTGATGTGTTAATAATAGGGGGCGGTCCCCATGCCTTGACGCTGGCCAGTTTGCTATCCATCCCTCACCCTGACCCAGAACCCAACCCTGCACATGACTCAACCCTCTCCCTCACCCACCCGGACCGGCTCCCTCTGAGGCCCCAGCCGAACCCGGAGACGTCCAAGACCAAACGCTCCAGGAGCAAGAAGAACAGGGGGGTAAAGACTGGTAAGCTTAGCAGAATAAGACAGGAAAGTCGACGAATGCTCCTCTTTGAATGCTATTAGGTGCATGCATGAGACATAGCATAATCAGAAAGACCTTTGTTTCCTTTGTGTCTTCCAATAGTTCAGGTACTGTATATGAGGTGTGGTCTGTGATTCATCTTTGCAGGCCAAACACTGGAGCAGCAGCTAACACCACTGATGGCGTCAGATAGGATCCTCTGCCCCCCGCTGAGCCTCAGAGCGGTAGATTCCTATGGAGAGTGGACCGCTCTGTGGGAAAGCCAGTTCGCCGCTCTTAACATCCCTCATCTGCGCTCACACACACTGGTACACACAGACCCTCTCAACAAGGTAAACACACACAGCTTCCCTATAATAATGGGGTTTTACACAGTAAAGCTTTTTCACAGGCATGCACTTCAGCGTGAATGTGACTGAGCACACGTGCGTGTTTGCCTTGACAGAAGGCACTGCAGGAGTTTGTTTTGAAGTGTGACCGTACAGCAGAGCTTCACAGTCTTCCAGACCAGGTTTATATCCTGGACGACAATGCATTCTTCAACGACATGCGGCTAGGCAAGAAAGAGAGGAGACGTCTGAACATCGCCACGCCACTCAAGAAGAGTTTATCCTTCAGTCTGCCAGGAACCAAACTAAGTGTGGATTTCTTTAAAGAACAGGTTGGACACCTATTCGTGTGTGTGTGTGTACACACTGCATGATCTGTTGAATATTACATCAGAGACATTATATCAGCTACTGTTGATGCTGGCTGTATGTAACTATACATCTTTGTGTGTGTTATGTTCCTACCAACACTGATACCATTAACTGGCTATATAACTGTGTCAAAAAAAGTGTTACTAAATAAAATTAATTCCCAAAGCATGCAAAAATGCATCCTAACCAGTGGTGTAGTGAATAGAAAGGTGGGTAAACTATGACCTCCAGTCGGTCATTATGCAAACAATTGCCAGTTGTGAGCTTGGATTTACAAGGTTCCATCTAACTTTGTTATCGAACTTGAGTTATCCACATGTGAAAGATCTTTGAATGTTACTTTATGCTTGAGTTGGTGTTGTTGTTGTTGTTGTTGTTTTAATAAAATTTTAGCATTAAATATTTAAAAAGGTAGAACGTTTTTTCAGATGGCACTCTATCCAGATATATAATTCCAGTCTCACACAGTATAAATAAAACAAATGTATACGTTCAGAAAAGAATTAATGTATGCTGTTCCTCCATTAAAGAGACCATAACTCATATATCAGTATGATACTACTTTCTATGATGAATACTAAGAATGTGTACACCCCCCTCTCTGCATGATGCTTGACCAAGACATACAGGCCGACTATACATGAAAGAGACCCACAAGCTATTCAATAACCTCCTGCAAACTGAAGGCCATTGAAAATCAAATAGTATGTGGCATTGTGATGCTATTCAGTTGTTTGAATTGCTATAAAAATGAATCTGAACATGCAGGTGGAGAGATACAGCCTGGACAAAGTGCTGGTAAAGGGAACAGTGGATTGCATCACCCCTGTGATTGAGGACAAGGAAGAGAGAGAAGAGCAGAATAACTGGATAAAGGAGGGTGAGATAGAGGGCGTGGCGATGGGAGAGAGCGAGAGAAAGGGAGATGGGGTAAGAAAGAGAGTGAAATATTTCCGAGTCCAACTTCAGGAAGGCGTCACACTAAAGGCCCGCCAGGTTGTCATGGCAACAGGTCCAACGCGTGCCCAGATGGCAAACATCCCTTCCTGGGTGAGGTGCATTGGAGAGAGCTACCCAGAGGAGCGCTTGCAACACACCGTGCACCTCATGCATCACCTGCCCAGTGCTCGGCGAAAAGAGGCTTTTCACGCACAAGGTAAGTCAGATAACGTCTGGGGGTTATGGGATCAACACATTAATACAGAAAAGCTTTGTGGGGAAAGAAAGTTTCATTCTTTTTTTTTGGTACATATATTGGGAGAATAATTAGGTATGCTTTGCTGCACAAAACCAAAGTGACACTAATACATCAACAACCAGGGCTGTCGTCCATCTCGAAACTCACAGCCTACAATGTAATGCCCTCCACTGGCGTTAAACTGCATGTATTCCAGCACATTCAATCCTTCGTTTTTACTTGATGCGTCCAGTATAATTCATTTGAGGACAAAAAAGATGACCGCCTGCATCTTTGCCATGCGTACAGGAAGAGGAGTATGCAGAGGCTCATAGTGGCTCACAATGACCCTATGAGGTTGTTGCTTTGCGTCCCCAGATGGCACAGTGCTAGTCTTGTGTCCTCTGGTGTGCCGACATGTGAGGCACTGTTAAAGACGTTGATGTATAATTTCATGTGTCGCCTGGATGTGTCTTAGAACAGCATCATAGACGCTCTAATTAGCCCTATGAAAAGCTACACGTCCAGGATTAGAGAGCACGGCGTAATAGCCTATATATTAATTATTTTAATTAATGTGTTGAGTGCTTTATTAATTGACTGTGTTGTATGGCGCTTGTACGGCCGCCTAATATGTCATGTGTGTGTGTGCGCGTGGAGTGTGGGGGGATTGCTATTCTATATTTGTATTCTATATCCATTTTTTATATTGTATGTTGTTCTTATATGATATGGACCGGCTGTGTGTCTGAAATGAAGATATTATTATTATATTTCTTAGTTAATTTAAGTGAAAATGAAATTTGAAGCTTGAATGTCAAAGTTAGTTTAATTCAGTTACATCCATAAACCTTAATACAAAGTATTACACGTTTTATTTAGGCTGATAGTGTAAATTGCAGGCTTCTCTGTGCATGCAGAATATTGTATTTTTTACAGCTTACTTTTCAACATTTATTCTCAACTCAGTACATTGAAACTTAGCGATTAAAATCACCATAAATTGTACCATTAGGTGTCCTTTCCCACAAGCCGGTGGGTGACTAACTTCCTGACTGTCGAAAATACTTGCAATCTCAGCATGAGTCCATGATTCACCCCCATCTTCTCAAGCTATAGAGAAATCACACTAGGTAAGGAAAAATGACTCTCCAGGAGGATTGGAAAGTAACAGAAATTTCAGGCATTGCTGTAATCACACATATTGTGGACATACATATACTAGAGCAAAGGGTTAAATGCCTAAACAATGCTTTAAAACCATTAAACACCTACTCTGTGTGTTGGCATATTTTGGGCCTACGTTGTGCACCCTTCGTCTCAGTGTGAAGCAGTGAATCAAGGCAATCCATGGTAGGAAAGTTCATAGTGGAAGACAGGGGAACGGAGCGAAACTGAGCGAGAAGCTTACTGGCAGTGATGGCGGTGCCAGATGGGAGAGGGAAGAGCTGCCCAGGAGAGAAGCCAGTAAGTAGAGACAAGTGGTGCCAGCCCAACTGTGTCTAACAGGAGGTCCGCCTATTTAATCAAACCCAACATTGAAACCACACCAGTGCCAGATGCAATTTGAATCCTCTTATATAACCCAATTGCCAATTAGTTTTATATAGATTCCCACCACACCCTCTGTCAAAGCTATTAAAAGAGCTGCTTAATATCTTTCTTGAGATAAATTGAAGCTTTGTAGAATGGGAGGGAGGAGATGTGACAGGTTTCAAATTCATAAGATGTTGAGTGATGGAATCTAGAGAGAAAAGCTGAGCAGCAAGATGCACACAAGAAAATATAAATTTGATCTCTCAACGCACAGCCTAAACCTGGTTGATACTGAGGTGTACATGCTATAGTTTGTGTTAATGGGTTGCTGTGCCGCCCCCGCCCCCCAACACACACACACACACATACCTGGTGAAGAGAACTAATACCAACTAATAGCCAGACTATTACTCAAAATGTCAAGGTACGGCTGATGAAATCATCATGTGGTGCTCAGTGGGGGATGAAGGGACAATCCAAGAGGTCAGAAGACAGCTAGTTTGAGCAGGTTTGATTAAATTCTGAGGTGAGACATTTTCATCACGGTGATTCTGCGCCATGGGGGTGATGGGGGAACAGTAGGGGTTGGGAGTCTCTCCTGTTGACAGAAAGGACACAATGCTTGTCAGCAAAGTCATCTTTTCAGTGTGCAACATCTGTGCTGATTTTGTATCGCACTGTAAGGACGTCATTAATCTAAACCACCACCACTCCTTATCGTGCAGAGAACGACAGACACCCTATGGAGAGTGAAAAATAGATCTTCACTGGAATTGTCTCTGTGTCTCTGTCAGTGCCGTACTCTTTTCAACCGCCCCTCTCTCTGCCTCTGCCAAGGTCATTTGAATTTGACAAAATCCTATTGTCTTTTTATTTTATTGTGTTTGAAGTGTTTAATGTGTTCTAAAGTGACAGCGATGCATATGGGGACAACAGATCTCACTGCCAATGTATGTGATCAATAAAAATGTGAAAATATGGTTTGATATTCGGCTCTCTTCAACACAGAAAAAATAAATACCTCCGCCAGGAATAGCACCGTGCCTCTTGACCCCTTTTTGGAGTACTGCAGCTTCTGCGCAGGATCGATGCACAGTGGTGCTGATGCTGTGGCATTTCCACGAGGAGATGGATGTTGCGGGGTCTATAAGGCACCATAGTGACATTTACATAAGGAAGAATGGATGCTGTTGGAGTGGGGAGGAAAGAGGAGGGCTGGAAGAGGCCCGGCAGCACAGCGGTTATCACCACTTCCTCACTGATGCTCCTTGACAGTCATTTTGCGCCTCCTGCTGTGGTACAGAGATGGTGAATGAAATTTTCTATTTTCTATACACCATCTGCAATTCCAGCCGGCAAAGGAACCCAGGACATATGTCTGCGCAGCCCTGCCAGCATTGGAGGATGGTAACTGAATAGATTTAAATAAAGATTTAAATAAAGATTTAAATTGTTCTGTAGATCAGTGTGGCAGGTCGTTCAGACCTAAGACTGCCTTCCTTCCTGAGCACAGTGGGTATTTCTAAAAGAGGACAGGATGTGCAGAGGGACTGAGTGGAACTCAGAGCTGAGCCAGCCAATCTGGAAGTTATTCAATGAAAAACGAGTACATTTCATATTAAGAGTAGCATATTGAACATGGGCCAAGGTGTGTCACCCACAGAAAATATTTCAAAAGCTCAGGAAATGATTACTAAAACGTACCATTATATGTCAGCGTGACCTACTGCCAATTGCTCCAAATTGTAGCGTCTTCCTGTTGAAAAACAAGTCAAATGTCTGAGCTTGCACTTTGTCATAAAAGCAATAACAATTTTTTAAATGCTTGAACTTCTATTTCACACAAGCTCAACCGCTGATTGAAGTTATGCAAATAGATCGATCACAACTGATTCCTGTCTAGGAAACACACTCAGGTGTTGAGGTTCATTCAATGGTATGACCATATAGAATAAAAAGGGACGAGGGAGAGGAAGAGGAGTTAGAATGTGTGGTGGCGCTCAAAGAAGGGCAGAGCTGTCACTTACTGTCTTCTGTTTTTCATCAACTGTACATTCTAGAAAGCTACTCTGAGATGGGTCATGCACTTTTGGCATTGAATGTTTGCTAAAGAAGAAAAAAGAATCATGAATTTACTAAACCCAACAGAAGAAAGTGTAGAGAGGCTTCAAAATAAACTGCAGTGCAAAAGACAATTTATGATCAATACAATATATTGTCTATTGTATAAGGGCAGAACTGACACATGTAAAGTCAGTGGTGAAAGTGGGCCGGTACGGGCCGGTACGGGCCGGTACTCTGTAACACAAAAAAATGGAGGGGTGCATTTAATTTATTGTTCAATCTCCTCTTCATCAGCTCTGTGGGACCACCATGCAGACAGTGGGATCCACTGCCTTATGTAAAGAATTGGCTGGGCAAAGGAAGAAGAGCAGCCCAATCAACAAGTTGCATGGCTCGCCGTTACCCAGAAGACCAGGATAAATACTTCAGCCCTCTGTGGAAAATGTGGAAAAGTGTTTAAGTGTACCACTTTCCCTCAATGTGCCTTGCCAATGTCTATCTCTTAATTATTATATGCATTATGATATGCACTTACAATGTTTACAATGTGTGATTTTGAGCATGAAATTAACCGTTTTGCCAATTGTGTGTTGGTAAGTTAAGAGTTCAGGAAAAGTGTTAAAGTATTAAAAAACGGGTTATAGCGACCAGACAATTTTTTATTATAAAGTCCACTGTTTAATGATTTAATGGTTAATTAGAGGTTTCAAAACACAATGCACTCAGTCAGAAACTTTTCTCTAAAAAAGTGTGGAGTTGTAATAGCAATGAGAGTTTATGGGATTATAATGGATTTGGTACATTCCACACCCAAGGATTTTCCAAATTGCGCCATGAAAAGCAATGGCTTAGTTTTGTAAAGCTGAAACTTTGGCCCAATATATTGGAGCATCTGTCTTATTTACTGATCTCAGATATCATATTCTGGTGATATGTTGGAGTTTATTGCAAGAAGAGACTATGAAATCACTGACATTGCTTCTCATCAAAGATCATATTGGATGATACACACCATCTGGAGTTTAAGGTGAATTATTGACTGCTGAAATTATTATAAAATATTGGTATCAAACGGATCTCTATTTTGATGCTTACAGTGGAATCAAGGTCATGTTTCAGGTGTCCAGAGCACAGACGCCTGTTTTTATTTCACACAGGAAACTTGATATTCGCACTGTGGATTATAAATTGTTTTAAATCCTATTTAATGTGCCTCAATCTAGTCAAATAGTATTGTAACGGATTTGCTCAACTAATATGTTGTTGTTTCAACTATTTATCAGCTCTGAATGGACCAGGGCCAACACCCCCATTGATATCAGGACCAGATAAATGTATGTAGAGAGCACGTATCACTAGTAACATTTTGCACCATGACACAGCATACGCAAATAAGGATATGCACTATATCAACGTTATAATTTACAGTATATCACCCGAGTGACTCGTTTAAGAATAATCTGACTCTGGTATGACTGTGTTATGCAAATGCTGTTAGTTATACAGTTACCCCAGAGAGTGATCAACCCTCAAGAGGTTTCACACATTGTAAATGTAATAGCATACTACATCATGTTCATGTTCTGATCATAATTATTACAATGCACTCATAATACATTTATAATTCCTTATGAGCAGCAACTCCAGAGAAGAGTTTCGATATCAGCGGCCTGTTCACAGGCTTATAATGCAGTTGTCTTTCTTTATGAATCCTGGCTATGGTTTTAGCACGTCAATATGTCCAGCTAGCTGTTTTGATCATTACATGGTCTCATCAGCTCAGTATTCCACAATTGAATGTCTAAAGCAGCACTCCAGGGAGAAATATCGTCTTTATTTTCCAATTGAAAAAAACTCGAATCTCTGCCAGAGAGAATTTCCATATCTGCTACACACTGTTGCTTCGGAGGCCGCTTGCCCTGTCTCGGAACTGACCGGCGAGCGTAGGATTGTGACAGAGTGCTTCAGTTAGGCAGGAGACTGGCCATGATGCTGCACTTCTGTCTGGCCAACTTCTGTTATGTTGGCTGCATTAGTATTGGCTGCGTTCGCTTTAGGATAATCCAACTGTGTGAGGCCCATCTTGGCGGTGCTTTAAGAAACTCAAATCGTTTGTTGACTCGCTCATTAGAAATCATGTCATCTCCATGTCATAACAACAACAACAAATAAAACACAACAGAGATTATATCGTATTATGTCCAAGGTCTGAGCTTCTTCACACAGATGCTAACATTGTGCTCTAAAGCATTTCAAAACAATCTTCTCTGTGGCTGTGACTGATTTTCTGGTCCTATTAGCCTCTATGACTGAATATCATGCATGTCAGTACAGTGGAAGTGATATGTCTAGTTGATACTACATCTGAAATACCGAGATCTTATCCTTGCCTTCACGCTCTATAAATCACAGAACCAGTGTCACAATGTGGAGGTCTGCAAAATCACCTCATTGTGCTCAAATTCAACATCTGGATTTCAAAGGCTGCCACCTTCACTGCTCATAGAAAAAACTGATCACACCTTTACAACAGTGCTGAGAATGCAGTGGCGGGTCTATTGAAGAGCTGTTTCTCTGCGCCATGTGACACATACCATCTGCAAGTCATCCGACACATTGCAGAATTATATCTCCCTCTTCCAGAGATGAGTTGTGCCTGGAAGACAAACTGCAGTGATGAATCTCTATAATCGCCTCCCTCCTTCACAGTCGCTCGGAAAGTGAAGGCCCTGTTCTCAAGGCAAGCAAAACTAGCTGCATCTGTGTGGATAAATGGAGCATCAATGGCAGTCTGCATGGCCTGGTTACCTGACATACATAAGAGCGATGTTCTGTATTTACAGTCTCATTTTAAAGGAATACACCTCGTTTTGGGGAGATTAGCCCATTGGACAGCTTACCTGTTAAGTGATGAAAACATAGACACAAAAGTCATCCACATGTCCCCAGTAGATCGTTCACTTCCTTCAGTCCATGGTAGTTCCAAACAGTATTTAAATTGAATATCATATTTTGTGTATATTTTACCAATCTCCCCACAAAGCTACCAGACTTAGCCACATATCATTTTGGATTAATAACCATTTAGCGTTAGAGCTGCTACAAGTTCTCGTTTTCTCACTTTTTAGATAATGCTAGTGGACTACTCTCTCTCAAAATAGTGTATGCTAATGTGTTAGCATAGAGCAACGGACCATATTATCTACTGGGGACAGATGGATGACATTGAACACATAACATGGAGAACATTGTGGAACAGTGGAGAATGAAGGTCTAATGTACCATTCCAGGGCCGCTCTATCAGCAGCAATCAGGCCTGTGTGATGAGCTCCTGATGTGTGAGGGTAATGTGTACTGTTGTGCCGGTGTCCTGTCATTCCTCATTTCACAGTAAAGCTCCCTACATGTTGGCTCACTGTGATGAAGTTTGGATTTCATTTTACCCTTTGCCCCACTCATCACGAAATCCTCCAGGAATTGGAATCAGAATATACCTAGGAGAACCACAGAATGTCCTAGTTGTGAACTGAAGTTTTTGGAAACAACTCTATTACATTACAGTTTTTTTCGATCGCTATAACGCATTTTTATATACTTTTATATACATTTTCAAAATAGTGGCACAAAATAACATATTTTCTGTTCCTGGTCAAAACTGATGATGATTTATTTAGTAAAAACAACGGAAGGAAAGGAAAACTTAACCATACTACAAAAGTAACAAATTACTAACAATAACAAAAACTAAATGTTCACAATCTGTCAATCACTCCATTTTGTGTTCTCATGAACATGTTGGGCAATACCTTTTGGTCGTTGCATGTGCCTTGCATATGTATACACTGCATTTGTGGCACACAAAGCTTGTTTCACATCTCGTGGTGCACACAGTTGGCACCTCTTCCTTTTGCCTCCTCCTTCTCTGGCGGGTGTAGATCTTGCTGCTGATGCTTGCATGTCTCACCACTGCAGCAGAGGATGGAGATCGGGGAAGGTGTTGGCGCCTTTGAATGATGGGTTCCAATATTGCTTTTCCCAGCTCTTCAAGGAACAGTCTCCTCTTGAAAATGTTCCCCTCCTTCAAGCCTGGATTCACCTCCATCCACACCACAAAGGCATTATAGGCCGACACATCTATGATGTTGAAAAACACCACCAGCGGCCAAGGTATGTGCCAGTGACCTACAAAAGTGCAATAATCAGTAAATAAAGGTACTTGAAGTGATACTTCATGTTTTGCATAGTAACATGAAAAATCACAGAAGCGCTGTTTTATAATTTATCACATATAGAACATATTTAACATTCAAATGAAAATAATTGACTCCATATTGTTCACAAATTCAATGAGCATTTTACCAAAATATTTTTATAGTGCTGATAAGACAATCTGTGATAGAAAACAGTACATGAGACTTGAAATATGAAATGTTACATACCTTATCAACACCCCCGTTGGTCCATTTGTAATCCAGGATGGCATTGGGCTTCTTATCCTCCCTGGTACTCACAGCGGCATCCATGTACAGGGTTGTCATCAGGAGCATATTCTTCTTTTTTTCCAGGCAGTAGGACACAAGAGTGTGAGTGTCAGTAAAGGCAAACCTGTTGGAAAAACGTTCCCTGTCCTTGCTTGTGAGTAAGGCAGGAGGCGACTCAGGCTTGTTTCTTCTGATTGTCCCTACCAAGGTCAGTTTCTTTTGGAGCAGCTCATGACCCAGTGCATAACTGGTGAAAAGATTATCAAACGTAATGTTGTGTCCTTGGAGCCCTGCTGTCATTTCTATAACCACCCTCTTCCCCAGGTTCTTCTCGGGAACACCGTCAGCAGGTTTCCCAGTATACACCTGCATGTTCCAGGCATAACTCATCTTCACATCACATGCTGCCCATATCTTCATACAATACTTTGATGGTTTACTTGGCATGTACTGTCTAATTGGGCAACGTCCCCTAAAAGCAACAAGACGCTCATTGACAGTGCTGTCAGGATTTGGATTGTAAATGAGTGGCAGGTGCTCCACCCACTTCTGCCCCACGGCGGCCTGCTCTTGTGCCTCTGTCATTGAAACGAATCACACGTGACAACACATGGAATCTCTCCTTTGACATTGTGGTACGAAAAATTGGATGACCAGACTCTGCATCCCACAGGCTGGATGTAGATTTGTTCCTTCATATGTAGACACCACTCAAAATCAACACACCCACATAGGTTTGAATCTCAGTCGACCTCCAAGTTTGTCATGTTCATGACCATTGTGAGGAACATTGGCTAGAACCGCTGAAGCCCCCCTAAATTTGATCTCATGTTTGATTATTATTACTATTTTTATTGCATACATGGATTGCCGATTGTAGCCTGTGCACCTCATAGCTTGTGGCGCGACCTGCAGATGGGACCAGGAAGTGATTTGCAGATTAGGAAAGCACTGTCAAAATGTTTCCTGTGCAACACTAAAATTAGCTAGCTATCATGGCCAGTGGTTCTCAACGTGAGGACGTGAGATGTTTGACGGGTCCAGGGAGTCCAAAGCAAACTGAGTTCAATTTCAGCATTATTTATTTTACAACAGTGACAATGGTTGACAAGAGAGAAAGTAGTAGCTAAGTGGAAGCAGAGGTAGCTAGCTAGCTAATTTAGTACTAGTGAATTTACCTGTGATGATGGGCTACAAGACAAGTATGTGAAACGTTAGCTAGCAGTATATAAAATTGCTGACTATTCTGACAGAGAACATTGTCAAACAGGTTGTTAGTTCCATGGTGTTGGTCAGAGACTTGTATATACATGCTATTCGCTAGTTAGCTCGCTAGCAAGGCAGCTAAGTTAATGTCAGTTTGTGTAATGTTAGCTAGCGCAGCTAATCAGCTTGCTTGTATGCTTGCTAACTGATGCACTTTAGTTAGGGTGACCAAACGTGCTCTTTTACCCGGACATTTCCTCTTTTTGGGTCCTAAAACATCTGCTCGGGTTTTTGCGTTGCTTGTTCCACCGACCGTTTCCCCCCAAAATTATAATTTGTAATATTGTTTTAAGTTCCATAAGTGTAACGTTGCGCATCAACTAATTGAAATTCTGTATAAGGCGCCGCACTGGCGTTACACACAGTTACTAGTTTGTATTAAATTATATTCTGTAATTCCATTGATTGTTGTTCAGTTAGATCTAGTTGGGCTCGTTTTCTGTAACGTTAAAGTCCTTTGAGACATTATTCTGATCGAGGGCTGTAAAAATAAATGAACTTGAACTGCACGTTGCACTTAGTGAGTCTCTCCTTCACACTGAGCGCTCATGTTGAATATAGTGCCATGTTGTTAATTGTCTGTTGAGTCACTTCTTTTAGCACAA
The DNA here is from genome assembly GCA_900312575.1 of Acanthochaenus luetkenii. NCBI lineage: Eukaryota > Metazoa > Chordata > Actinopteri > Beryciformes > Stephanoberycidae > Acanthochaenus > Acanthochaenus luetkenii. The sequence continues at coordinate 12,632 of OMOT01078056.1, forward strand.
TACAATTTCAAAGAAACATTTTGCAAAGACATGTGATGAGCAATCGGAAACTGCTGTGAAAGATCAGCTCTTCAGACAAATATGGACGGCAGACAAGACTGAAGATAACTTTTTGTTAAATTAACATATGTTACACCAAAAGAGGGGAAGAGGATAGAGGGGGAGAGAAGGAAAGAGCATGATGGAGTCAGCAGAGAGAGAGAGCAAGAACCAGGTGAGAAAGTGGACAGATAGTCAAGACCACATGGTAGCGCTGTATAAATGCATTGCATTTTATTATTATTATATTATGCCAAGGCAGCTTATGTTTTGCCCACATTCATAGTGGACTCCACAATGGTGTATTGATATACTGTTATTAAATGTGGATTATCTATCCCCAACCTCTTCTGATATTTATATATGTCACAAATACGCTTTATTATAAGAGTGTCATTTTATGTAATTTATCATTGAATAAGAATATGATTGTGTGTGACTGTCAGTGCAAAGAGGGAGAAAGGAAGATAGAGAGAGAGAGCACGAACAAGAAGAACCAGGTGAGAAAATAACCTAGATAGTGGGAAGAGGGGTGTGTGAGTTTAAAATAACATTGTAAATAACAATGGCTGTATAACCTAACCTACCAATAGTTAAAAACTGTCTGAGGTATGAAAATATACCTAAACATCACCACAAGAAAAGTAATCCTCATGGCATATGTGGCCTATCTATTTGTTTATTACATCAGAAGGAATGCATCACCAACTGTTCACAGAATAGCTTTAGCTAATTGGTTCTAAACTTTTGACATCTCTATCCACTGTTAATTTAGCTTGGTCTGGGTTTTTTTTTCCCCCATAGGCTACTGCAGAAATTTGTTCATATATCAACTTTTGAATAAATCATATGTGAGACGATATAATTGTATTTCATTTTTATGTATGTTTTCATCACACATTAAATGCATAATGTTTTGCATAATACTTTATAATACTTGATGATTATGTTATGTTTATTTAGGATCTTCATTAGTTATTACCTCAGTAACAACTGTTACTCCTGGGGTCCACACAATTCAAAATAAGACATGCAATACATTGTCCTTTATAAACCAAGTTATAGCTTTGTGGCTTAACATTAAAGTAAGTTTTCTCAAATTTGATTGCGTCTTCATAGTCATAACTGAGAAGTTGATGTATATGAATAAATGCTTTTATTAACAGGTCTAAAATGGTCAGCAGAGATTAGCCGAACAAATTGACAACTCAGTAACACACTGACACGCAGTTGTGTGTATATTGGCAAGTCAGTTTGGGCTCTAGGGGCTTAGCCCCCCTAAAGGTCTGATCCTAGAACCACCCCTGGTGAGGAACAGTTGGAAACAGGACTTTAGGTCATCCACCCGGGATATAGCATACCTCGTTGGCCCTGGGGTTATCCTGATGACATTTTCAAATCTCCTCTGAGGTGGGGATGACATCGAGGACAAATTCCCATTTTTTGACAAAAACGTGACAACAACCTCAGCTGCGTCCTCTTCCTCATCATTGGATTATTCTTCCTCATCTGGACCCATCTTTTCTGACTACACCTACACCTAGACCCTCCCTGAACTGATCTATCTCCTTCTACTCTTTTCTTCTCTCTCTCCCCCCCCAAAAAAATCTAAACTAACAACTCTGACTACTAATGCTACTGCTCCTATCGAAGTGTTTCATGCTACTTGTTCCTATTGAAGTGTTATATGCTACTTGTTCCTATTGAAGTGTTTAGCTGATGAAAGTCTGCGTTGTAAAGTTGGTCTGACTGATGTTGACGAAAAATTTACTAAATGTAAGTCGCTTTGGACAAAAGCGTCTGCTAAATGATGTAATGTGTGTATTTACTCAAAGACAGCTGCATGTTGTGATGTGGGAAAGGAGTGTGGGAATCTGCTTGAACTCTATTTTATACACTAATTGTCATTTTTTATACAGGGTCAATAAAACACACAAAATTGAATACATATTCTCAACATTAATTTTTTGTGTGCAGATGCCATGTGTGAACTAAATCATGGAACCTTATGACAAACTGCAATTCACTGCATTTGTTTGAGAGAAAATGTGTAAATCGGTCAGATTTCACCGGCATATAATAGGAGGGTTAAGAACACACACCAGGGTCATCTGCTTCCTGGGCAAGAAAATTGAAGTCTTAGACAAAATATTCATGTTGGATCCAACTGCGAGTGGCCATCACCAAGGCTTGTTACGTTTGAGCGGGTCAGAGCCCGTCTTTGAGGTATCTCATTGGCCTTTCACACCAGCATGGCTCCGTGCATTTCTGTAAGCTTGTGTTGACATCTTTACATCTTACAAAAGGCGCTCTGTCTTCTAATGCATATGTTTATTTTGGGAAACTGTAGGCCTGGCGACTTAACCATCAACTTGCATGCCCAAATGTCCAAGCTGTAAATGTTTTGGAGGGTAAATTAGGCAACGTAATATATTAGATATACCGGTAGGCATCTGTACATTCACCTCATGTGTGACATGTAGCCTTAATGTCTTTGTGATTTAATATCGCCTTCAGAATTATCCGACAACTCCGTCATTAACGGAGGATGTAGGAACTTTGGTTCTGCTTTAAACTGGTATGAACGTGGGCTGGTTCTCCAGAAAGCGCCATGGTTCTGAGACTCTAGACCGGAACCAGAGCCAGAACCATCACCGTGTCTGTCTGAAAGCAGCATCAGACATCTGGAGATTTTCAAACATTGCACAAAATGTGCAACGCTCTTGTAGTGTGAGATATGTAAAGACAAGTTTTGAGACAGTGAGCAGCAATTGCCAATGAGAGCTTGTTCAGCAGCAATATGAGCATCAAAAACTGGTACGGTGGCCATTTTAGGACATCCTCTGCCGCCTTTGTCATTTGTAGGTGTACTTTGTTAAGATGTTGCTGGCAGAGCTTTAGACTTGAGACTTGGTCTCAAGTTGTGAAATCAGGACTTGAGACTCGACTTGGACTCATCTGCTGTGAGACTCGACTTACTTACAACTTGACTGCTTTACGACTCAAGACGTTAGACTCAAGATTTAAACTTGCAATACCCCGGAGCAACTACTTATACAAAAACATTCTAATTTTAAATGCATCCCTTTATTGCTTTATGCACGGTTCTGCCTTTCTGTAGCATTTGTTTTGGAGTAACATTGGTAACTGGCTGCAGCTGGACACTGCCAAACTGGCATAGGTGGGGATACCTAGGTAGCCTATGCCTAATGATGATCGAACCTAACGCTGGTGACAGTAAAGAAAGATGCAAATAATGAATAACATTGGTGTAAATGCTTCCATAAAGGTCAAAATCTTGCCTAACCAGCCTTAAAGCATAAATACGCCACAGAGCCTATAGCCGGCTCTCGAGCTGGCACCTGGATGAAAGCGGTGATCATCGTTTTTATAAATATTGAAAATTATTACAGATGCATTTTTGTCTGTGTAATGTTCCTGCAATTAAAACCTACTGTATATTCATGGCCTCCACCCAATTATGCTACAATGATCAGTCTAAGACTGAAAGTCAATATTCAACATGTTCTATAAAAAAAATGTGGTTAAACAATCTGAGTGAACTAGGCCTACTTTTGTTTTACGTTCATCTCTTTTCTGAAGAAAGAAAACCCACTTCAAATTACAAAATAAATCATAGCCGCAGGGAACGTTTCATGCAGGGGGTGCTGGTGAGAAGGGGGAGGGGGGGTCAATTGGGACAGATGGGGCACACTAATACCCCATCTGACTATACTGAGCAAACAATGAATAAACACAAATTGCAAGCAAGTTATGGCCAACCACAGCTGTGCATCCGAGTCATTATGCACACAGGACATAATGTATACACTGCTAAAAACAACTTGATCTTACCTTACTTCTTTGCAGATGAGGGCCAGGTGCGTAATTACAAAGCTCCACATGTAGCTTTTCGTAAAGCATCACGTTATCCTCTTAGATTAACCCTCTCTCCACAGCCTTAACGCAAGAAAAACCCACAAGACAAGTTAGCTGTGCTCCTGCGCTAGCCTCCGGCATGAGGTTAGCTTCTGCTTGCCCCTCTTGGATGCTAGCTCCTCCGATGCTTGCCTGGTCCCCATATGGTGCAGAGGTGCAAGAGGTGGGCTGACCAGCCGAAGCACTGCTAATGTCATATGTTTTTCCCTCTTGCTGAACAGAACCCCTCTTCATTTGGCTTGGATTGAAAAAAAATCCGAAATTCTCTTTTGAGCCATTTTCTGCTGCTTCCTGCACAACCGAACACTTCAGTGTGTGGATATGATGTCAAGTAGTAACCAAAGCAGCTTCTAATCACATGACATGACCACATAAACCTGTTTGATTATATTCACATCAAAATTCAATTATTCCATAACTTTCTAAATAATTCAGCTATTTATTGTGAACATTATTTCACCAACACCAAAAAAGTAAGATTCAAACCCTGATCAATAGGGGGTGCTGGAGCACCCGCAGCACCCATACTTCCAGCGGCTATGAAATAAATGCTTCCTTGATTTTAAATGCTATTGAGGTTTAAGTGGGCTACTATTGCACACTTGATCTGTAAGCAAGTGGCTTGGCCTAACATTAGACAAAATATATTTCCCCCAGATGCAAGAATCATAGGTGTTTATATACCGTTAAACAAAAAATGGCCCTGGAAATTTGACCAAAATATATATATACAATACACAATATAGACACATGTGGAACAAAGTATTATTAGAGATATAGCCTATTTGTTTTAGAATCTTTCAAATTACGTTGGGATTTTATACGTGGGATTTTATATTTTTGAAACACTTGTGACTTGACTTGAGTCTAGTCTCAAATTACATGAGACTTGACTTGGACTCACCTGGAATTACTTGAGACATGACTTGGACTTGCACTGAAAGACTTAAAAACAGCTCTGTTAGCTAAACGTCTCAGGTTTAGTTGTCTTTTGTCAGATGTAGCTGGACTTTCATCACGTTTACAATCAAGCGTTTCCAAACCGTCATCACATGGAGCAATCTCGCACATTCGCAGTGAATTAGGCTAAAAAAATCCAACATAATTACATTACATCATCATTTAGCAGACGCTTTTGTCCAAAGCGACTTACAATAGTACATTTTTCGTCAACATTGTCAGACCAACTATACAACGCAGTCTTTCATCAGCTAAACACTTCAATAGGAACAAGTAGCATAAAACACTTCAATAGGAACAAGTAGCATGAACACTTCGATAGGAATAGTAGCATTAGTAGTAAAAGTCATTAGTGTTTTTGTTTTGAAAAGAGTAGAAGGAGAGGTCAGTTCAGGTGGGGTCTAGGTATAGGCAGAAAAGATGTGTTTTTAGTCTCCTGCGAAAGATGGGTAGCGATTCAGCTGTCCTGACTGAAGGGGGGAGCTCATTCCACCATTGCGGTGCCAGGGTTGCGAAGAGTCGCCCCCGTGATGAGCGACTTCCAAGCCCACGCAGCGAAGGGGGGGCTAGGCGACCCGCAAGAGTGGAGGAGCGGAGCGGACGAGCTGATGTTTGGAACTTGACCAGGGATTGCAGATAAGGAGGGGAAGTTCCATGAATTGTCCTGTAGGACAGTACCAGTATCTTGAATTTGATGCGTGCAGAGATGGGAAGCCAGTGAAGTGACCGGAAGAGGGGAGTGACATGGGAGAATTTCGGTTGTTTGAAGACCAGCCGGGCCGCAGCATTCTGGATGCGCTGTAGTGGGCGGATGGCA
>OMOT01078058.1:0-12404 GCA_900312575.1 Acanthochaenus luetkenii
AGTTTGCAGACCTGTGCGTTTTGTCTAAATTATTTGTACCCGGCTGTAAAATCCAAACTGCGCCCAGATGCTTTCAGCCCAGATGGAGCGGGTTGGATTACTTCTTCTTCCATCGTAGTGTGCTTCCGTATTGCGCCTACTGCCTCAGGCCAAAATGCTTTATTGACATGACTGGTAACACAATAACATAGGAGAGGGTGAAGTCCGCCCCCTGCTGGACCGCCTGCAAACAGACATTTTGATGACAAAATGTCTAACGTTAGTGCAAAAAAAGGACTGAAAATAATCGATTTGGGGGAATTTGTGAATCGATCGATAATCGTAGTCAATAGAATCGCGATTCTTACATGAATCTATTTTTCCCACCACCTCTATCTAGCAGTGCTTGTGCCGAAGGTCCAATATGGGACGTAGGAACTGAGCGGTCTTCGTCTGAGACTAAGTACATTCTACGAATAATATTGCACTTTTGAGTGACCTTTCTGCACACAAACCTGTTTTCTGTATCTCATATATGAACCCGCCTTGACGGACCCTTTTTGCCACAGGATATGATGTCTGGATTTCCTCAAAGGTTTTGCGTCGTCCATGTTCGTACTCAAATGCAAGCAAATACTAAAGAATAACAACATCGTGTGACCGGTCAGACTACAGTTAACAAGACTCACCAGTGCTGAATCCGACCTTCACAGTCTTTCACCACCTGTTTTCAGGGGGACAAATCATTTCAAAAGATTAATCACATTCATAATCTCTGGCTCCTACACAGTCTTGTGTTGAGGATTTGATGGCCTAAATAAAGCGTAAGCCACAGAACACTAAATAAATCAGTGGAGAAGGCGGAGATGTTGACGACGGCGATCACAAGTTGTAGGGAAATAGTAACCAGGTATGAGGTATCTATTATACCAGAAACTGATGCTGTCAAAGTTAAAAGAATCATCACACACACACACACAAAGACAAAACACACAAGCTGATTGGGGGACACAGCTGTCAAACTGCCCAGTGGTCAGGGACACGTGACATGTCTTTGTTAAACCAGTGGTTCCTAAAGCGGGGTCCAGGGCCGTTCAGCGGTCCTTGAGGGGGTTCCACAGGGTCCTCCAGCAGACTGAGGTGCAGTAGTGTACCTTTAATTTGGACGAGACAGTGGGAGAAGGTAGAGAAACACTATTCTTCACTAGACTTCTAACGTTAGACGGTGAGTCGTTGCATCATTTGGGGCTGACATGAGGACGTTTCTGAACCCTTGGTGAAAGCCACACCTCTAACTTACTTAGCTAACCAAGTCACCTAGCTAACGTTAGCTGGTTACCAGTACAGTAAATTGTACACTATCTGTACACCACTCCAGCGTCTAGAGGACTATCCTCCCGACAGGTCTGGGAGTTTATAGCAAGCTACAACTTGCAAGTACAAGTTGGGCTTCCGGTACTGGGCCGACGGAACTCAGAACATGTGACTGGCTGAAAGGCAGGAAACTTCTCGATGGCGGACGGCCATAACCTTCAACTGGTTTACCAGCGCCAGCGCGCGACACAGCTGGTGCAATCGGTGCACGTAAAACGAGTTGTAAGCGGACACCTTCGTCTCGCTGGTGGTGGTGGGAGCGGGACGTGCAGTCCAGCACACTGCTGGGTTTGATCTGACCACATTACCTTGTCATGTTCCTCTCGAAGCCTGTCAACTCCCACCAAATGCCCCACATCCCTTGTGCTTTTCTCCGCCATTTGTCAGCCCACGTGTATAAAATGCGAACGCAATGCTTTGCGACCCCCAAAACAAAGCTCAGGGGTTGTTGTGAGTCCTAAAGAAATGTTTATGAACGCAACAGCAGGTGTTCCTGAGACCCGTTCTGCTGTGGTTCATCAATGGGGCAGTGGTAGTTATCCGCACTCTCGGAAGTGATAGCATTTCACACTCTCATTTCAGGACTGCTGCATGATCTCAAAAAATATCCACGGTGGCAATATTCCTTCAGAGTATCTGAATCCTCCTCGTCACTGTCCCACTCCCTGCGCCATGCTACTCAAACCAATGTCAAACCCACCAGAATAAATTAGAACTTCCGGTCACTTTCTCCCCTCCAAAATAGAATCCTCTTTGGCGAACGTGTTGCGGCGGTTTGGAGTATTACAACGTACCAACGTGACAGACTGCATTCGAGGATGAATATTCAGTCAATTAGAATAAATGTGTATTTGTTTGGGATTTTTTTGGCTGTTGTTCTGTTCACCCAAACACTTACCGGCCTCATCTCAATGTCCGTATGACACTTTTACGCTTTTACTTTGAAGTCAAAACATTTTACTTTCCGTCTTATTCTATCTATTTCTGGTTGGCTTGACGCAACTGTCCCTCTATCCCTCGGTGAATTCTGGGTAAATGTTGACGATTGGACAAATGTAAACAGTCGACATAATCCATGCTGCAGACATTTCCACAGTCGTTTACTAGATCAGAGCTTTACCATCTGGCTGGTAGAGAAGTAGCAGTGGGGTTGTTCTGCTTATAGCTACATAAACATCGTAGTTCTTTATGTTTGACTATTTGCCTCATCAGTTGTGTGCATAATAGCCTACATATCAGTGGGGATCAAATTGTGTCAAAGGTAACGGATTATGTGGTAATACAAGTACGGGTTAGAACGATATACTTTCGATAATATAATAATTCCATGGTTCCAACCCCCTTGTTCTTCTTCTGCAGCTCATTGGCTACATTTGTTGCCTTCGGGTGTCGTCGGGAATATTCCTATTACTAGCTGAACGACCCAACGAAGTAGCAAATGCGACTGAGAAAGTGGTGATTTTCGTTTAGTGATACGGAACGCATGCACGCCGCACAGTAATTACATGTCCGGTGTGGGTAACTACGTGCCACTTGATTTCTAAAAACAAAGCCACCCTTCCAAAAAACGAATTTCATGACATGCTCTCTTTTGTTATTTAAATCAAATGCGGTTGAATTTTTGGCAGCTCCTATTTACGAGTTCTTTGGGGAGCACCTGAAGTGAGCATGTTTTCTGACCTCTCTCCCATCAAGCATTGCGACCATGACCAAGCTCATTAAACACGTGTGATGCCGGGGAAGAATATAGAGATTATAACACCGCGAATATTGGAATTAGATATCAACAACTATTACATGACGCTTTCAGAACACGCCAAGGTATGTTAATACCGCTTCGCACGTGCAGTAGACTTACCGAGGCTTTCACTGAATAGACCGGGGAGATGTTACAACGATGCCCAGCTGTGGGCGTGATTGGTGACGCCTGCTGATGCAACCAGAGCTATTACAGTATTACATAGTGTGATTCTTTGATAGCTCCATTAGCAAATCAGTATTGCTGTTTGTCATAATATTGAATGCAAATGCAGGATGATGTTTAGTCTTCTGTCATGTGTTGCACTGTATGTACTTGCATGTCAGTCTCTTCTGCGACTTTGTGAATTGTTGATTTGTCTACATATCACAGCAACAGGTCCCTTTAAATTATTGTCATTGACAAAGAAAGTGTTCCTGATCACATGCTATGACTATTGTCAGATCCTCAGGTATCCTACAGTTATCCGTTATTGTTATCAATAACTTATGAGTTTTACACCCGTGTGATTTCACAGAATGTCTCATCGAATTGCCGATGTCATGAAGCTCTGTTGTGAGTTATCTGCCAATCAGCAAATAAAGATCACAGTGAAGGGATCGGGGAAGGGTGCAGCGGCAGCTGGGGGCCTGGCCTTCGCTGGAGGCTTGGTTGGAGGTCCCCTTGGCATTGCAGTGGGTGAGTAGAAAAATGCAACCGTTTGTTTTCTCTAACTATCTAAAATACAGTCCACATCACCTTGATTGACCCCCCCATCCCATCATAGGTGGTGCTGTCGGGGGTCTTCTGGGGTGCTGGCTGACCAGTGGGCAATTCAAGCCACTGCCTCAGATCATCATGGAGCTTCCTCCTCAGCAGCAGCAGAAGCTTTATGAGGACGTCATGACCATCCTGGGTGAGATCCAGTGGATGGACTTGGCCCAGCTAACAGCTCTGGTGATGGGCAACGTGGCCCTGAAGCAGCAGCTTACAGGCGCCCTTGTTGGGTATATCACCAGGGAGCTCCAGGCAGAGGTGCATTATGTGGATTAGTCTCTCCTGACGCACTGGGACATCTGGCTCGGAGGACAGAGACCCCAGGAACATGGTGTCTTTGTAATGAACATGAAATGTTTTTATGAAGGTGGGATCATTATATGATGGATTAACACACTTTGCAGTGTTTGTATACAAGATGATTTATGAATGATGGAGCAGAGTTTTGATTAAATGTGAAAGCACACATTTCAAAAGTACAAACATCATCACAGTCTTAGTAACAGGTGATACTGTTAAAAGGGAGGATAACACATTGTTGTGAATTAATTTACACCTTCAAATGGCTGTGTAACTGGATTAATTTATTGAGTGAAGTGTAGTTATTATACAATTATGTATGCCCATAATGCCACTGATAATCATGTGTCTGCCTTTGAAAGTTATTACTGTGAATTAAGGCCCGGTATGTTGCATACTACACACCAGGCAGCTTCAATCAAGCACTATTCTCAAAGGTACAGTTTAGTTTACTATCAGATGTGAGCCAGTGCCAAGTGTAAAGGTCATGTACTTTACTTATTTTATGTTGGTGTAAATTTATTCTACATTGCTGATCAAGCACCAGCTTATCAGCTGATACGAGTAGGAATTTACCGGCATCGCCATCACTGACTCAACCCTAACTTTACCTCAGTTTTAAATTATGTTTCAACAATAAAAAAGAAAATGAATGTTTGAACTTGACTGATTGTTTCATAGTTATATAGAGCAGACTCTCTCATTCCTGGGAATCATATCCATCCTCACTTAGCAGCTTTAACCCGTTTTACCTGGCAACTCAGATAACATAACTCATATGAAATGCTAATCTTGCCGTTGGATACTACTAGCATTAAAATGTCTCAAAGACGCCCTTGGCGCAGTCAGCCAGACATATATAAAGGCTAGATGACTCACCCGCGCTGCTGGCCAATGGAGACCGACGTTGCCACATGGTGGCCATCTTGCCACAGGCAGCACGCCCACTCATAACATGAATGTCTATGGTGCATGTTTTGAAATAACCATAGCTATCTGTACAAACAAAAATACTCAACTCGCTGAAATCTTGACGGATTTTCAAACGGTTTGGTTTGTTATAAACGTCAGAGATGTAGTTATACTGCATACTTATAATGGACTTTCATATAAAAATAATTTCAACATGTCCAAGCATCCTGAATCATAGACACGTTAATAACGTTTGTAATAAACCAAACCGTTTGTAAATCCGTCAAGATTTCAGCGAGTTAAGAGTATTTTTGTTTGTGCGGATCACTCACCTTACAATAGCTACCATAGAACGTACCAGAATAGTTGACTGTGGCAAGATGGCCGCCGGTGAACTACGCTGGAGACTCCGCCTTGCGCCATCTACTTATATATATCTATGCAGTCAGCCCACACATTTTACACATAAATAGTTTAGTCTTCTGATTCTGCTCCCCTTCTTTAAACACGCCATGGTCCTGCCTTCCTAAAGACAACAAATCTCAATAATTATAGACCTGTTTCCAAACTGCCCTTCTTGTCTAAGGTACTGAATAAAAAGGATACTTAATTACAGCTACTGTCTTTAATAAATTCCAATAACAGTTCTGAAAAAAGTTCAATGGGGTTTCAGAGTTCAGCACAACACTGAGACTGGTGACTAACAACCTCCTCGTTGCAGTTGACAGAGGTGACATGCTCTGTCCTAATTCTGTTAGACCGTAATGCTGCTATTGACACCCGATCACTGTTCTGTATAATTGTGTAAAACATTGAGTCAAACTCTTGCTGATAGAAATGTTTTTGTTGACAGTGCCTTCTCTGCCCCGGTGCATTTCAATTGTGCCATTCCCCAGGGTACGATCCTAGGTCCCTTGTTCATTTATATGCTCCCTCTCTGTGACATCATTTGCAAACACAATATCCATTTTCGTTGCTATGCAGATGACATGTACCCATGAACCCAGGTAACATGCTTAGCCTAAGTAGCTTTAAGGACTGCCTGCAAGATATGAAGTGCTGGATGTCACAAAATATAATTCAACTGAATGACAAATTGTGCTGTGCTTTTCTTTTACATCCCTTTCTCTGAAGCACTTTGTTTTGAAATGTGCTATATAAATAAAGGTTTTTATTGTAATTAACCTATTATTTGTAAATGTTCAGCACTTTAATTACGCCATCATTATGAATGTTAAAACAATGCTAAGCTTGTACAAAGGTGAGTACAAAGACATTCAGCCAAACAATGTAGCAAAATGTTTGGAATAAACACATTACCTTCAAGGGTGAAATGATACAATAACAACTAAAACTTTCACACATCTTAAACTCTACCTTTATTAGTAAATAGGGATCTTTTCATCTCACCTCACAGTTCTCAGACAGACCGGTTTAAACATACACACTACAGTGAAGAACTGAGCTCCAGTATCTACCCCACCACAACTGTGTCTTCATCAGGGAATTCATAATAGGGAACCTCCAGGTTGAGGGGGGCAGGTCCCTTTCGAACTCTGCCTGAGGAGTCGTAGTGGGAGCCATGGCACGGACAGTAGTAGCCTCCCCAGTCTCCAGCATGAGAGATGGGCACACAACCCAGATGGGTGCACACACCGAGGACGATGATCCACTTGGGGTTGAGCACTCGGTCCTTGTCGTGCTGGGGGTCGCGCAGCTCTGCCAAATTCACGGCCTCCTCTGTAGCGATTTCCTTATCTGTGCGATGGCGGACAAAGAGAGGCTTTCCTCTCCACTTGAAGGTCATGTTTTTGCCCTCAGGGATGTCACCCAGCTTGATTTCAATCTGGGATAAGGCCAGGACATCCGCTGACGCACTCATGGAGGAGACGAACTGGGTGACCACCGTCTTGGCTGCGTAGACGCCCACCACAGCAGAAGCTCCGGTGAACAGGTAGGAGAAAAGTCTCCTTTCCTCACTGCTCTCCTTGGAGGACTTGTTTGGGTCGAGAACCTCGGGGCGACGGTAGTCTGAAAAGTCAGGGACCTTGATGTCTGTGTGGGCAAGGCGGATTCCTCCAGGAGCTGCAAATGAGACATTGCATGTCATTCGTCAGGTCAGTTGAAGGACATGGAGACGGTCCATATTAAGTTTACAACAATCCTACGAGATAGAGCGAACTGACAAGAGTAATCTCATACGTACATATAGCAATACGGATGAAAATCGGCAAAGTGGTCCTTTAATACTACGCTGCTGTGTTGGAAGAAACACAACTTGTGCGTGTGTCTTAGATACATCTGGGAGAGGCAGTTCATTCCATTATGTACTGCTGGCATAACACTTCTGTCATAACACTTGAAATCCTTGGACCAACCACAGCGAGTTGTTCACAATGCTAACGCTTCAATTGGGTATCTCGGCTGTATCTACACCCGTTAACACGGTGACAGACGTCACACACAAAAAACATGACGCAGTAACGTTAGCAACTTTAGCTAGTGGCCACCCAGCCAATCCGCCCTTACCTGCAGCTCCAGGAAACGCCAAGCCGTTTACAGAGCGTTTTGTGGCCTGCAAGTACGGGGAAAGAGCCCCGCACCGAGCGGCCATGGACATCATCTTACACCAGACACCTCCACTGATCAGTGTGGGACCCGCCGAGCTTTGTTTATGGAGAACTCTGGATGACGTCACTAGAAACTCGCTCCGCCTCTGCAACGTTCCGGGTCATACGAGGACTCAGGAGGTTTAAACGAAGTGCCCCATTCCGTATTTTTTTCAACGTTGTGTGTTATGTTTTAGTTTAGCCGTTTATAATTAATATATATGTATATATATGGGGATACTTTGTTGTAAAATAGCAGAAACCATACACCATTTTTAAGGAACGCCCAATTTAGTACAGGCACTTGTCTAAGCCAGCTGTATCGAGGGGTCCTCGTGTTGTAAATATAGGAAAGGTCTTGTTGGCACAAAACCTGGAGACGAGCTGCAGTTGCAGTGCACAATGGTAACATGAGAAAGGGGGGAAAGAGAAAAAAATGAAAATACCGAAAAGAAAATTATTCCTTCTGATCATTTTTGCTTATGTGGCGTTTTCTATCTATGCCGCGTACAATGTCTTCTTTGGCGCCAAAGTCATCTCCCGTGTCCACAGGGTGGTGAAGAAAGAGACAGGAGCACCCTCGGGTAACTGACCAAGACGTTAGCTAGCCCTTAGGCTGCCAGATATTCTTAGTTAGGTCAATAAAACATTGGCCGCTAACCTGAAAGGGCGTGGTCTGATTTATTCACAGGCGGCGTTAGACGTGGCGGTGCTGCTGCGCCGTTCACAGAAGATGAGGAGTGGAATCCATGGGAGGATGAACAGGTGGAGTACAACTCTGCTCTGTACAAAAAGAGAGAGGCCTTCAGACAGTACCTGTGGCGAATTGACAAGAACAGACCCAAAAGATACAAGGTCCAAATCTGGGGTAAAGCTGCCATAGGTGAGTCTGATGCCTCTAATCCCTGACAGATTGCAGAGCCTGTGTTGTGATTTGGGCATGAAATGGCAATGTTGTGACTTGACAATAAATTGTTGATGCTGACTAGATCAGGGCCCAGTTTGTCCAACTTTTTCCGATCAATACGTCGATACTCGCATACTACTCATTTGGTATTGATGCCATTTGAAAAGTATACATTTAAAAGTTGTTTTTAATCCAAAATGTGGTTACGTCACTCGAGTGTCATACTTTCACTACGAGGTGGGAAACTCCCCAGTTCCCAGGTGTCATGAAGGCAGCCTTACAATCTCCAAGAAGTGAGACAGCAGTCATGAAGGGGCTTTAGTTTCATGGACAGTTTACAGTGTCCAGAGGTGACTGTTTTTCAACATGTTCCAAAAAACTCCACTGATTTCTTGGAATTCAGAGCCTTTTGAAATTTCTGATTGTTGGTTTACTTTTACTTATTAATTAGTATATGATTGTTTGTCTCTCTTGGTCATTTATCTTCTGATACACAGCTGTAGTGTGTTGGTCATGTTAAATAAAAAGTACATTAATGTAACTGGTTTGGGGTCAGTTTTTAATACAAACATTAATATTTTTTATAAAGCACCAGGTTAGAGGGTTCATGTACAATTTACAGCATTAGTTCTCTAAGAATCTCTTTCATATCCAAGCAGAATTGGTATTGTAATTGAATATTGAATCAAATCAATTTGTGGCGATACCCAGCCCTAGAGGCATGTGGTTATTTTGTATAGACAAATTCTTCATCAAATTTACAGAAAACGTATATTATGCTATATTGTGATGTATATCATTATCGTGATATTAAATTACCCATATCGTGATAGAATATTTTGTCCATATCGCACAGCCCTAGGCACAAAGGATGGCAACATCAAATCCTGTGTATTGGTAAATGCAGCTTGGCTTTTCTTTCTTCTCCCATTTCCACCCTTTCTCTTTTTTATGGGCTGCCATATTTCCCTCGAAACTAGAAAGTGAGCTAAGATGTGGCCGGGCTGGGCTCAATCACTATATACACCTGACAATACCAAGACCGACCACATACAGACACAAACTACATACAACAGATTGATGCTCTGCTATGGGAGCCTGGTAACTTAGGAGTTACAACATAATGGTACTGCACACATCAACGTCTGAACTCCAGTAGCAAAAAAAACAACAACAACACACCTTCTTTTCTCTTCAGGGCTTTACCTTTGGGAACATATTCTAGAGGGGCCCCTCAACCCTACCGACAAAGTAGCACAATGGAGAGAGGGGGAGCTGCAGTCAGGGAAGATTGATTTCAGGTAACATGTCACAGATGGGATGCTTAAACACTGCCGAACCTAAACCTAAATTTTCCTGTTGGGACACGATTCAAATGCACCGCACAATAGAACAACCGCCGAATTAGACAAAATCATCAAAATGACACTCTCCTCCTCTCTCCCTTCCTGCTTCCCTCTCTTTAGTTTCTACACAGGCCCTGCGGTGGTCCAGGGCCACGTCCCTCTGGATATGAACAGCCTGGTCCTGGTTCTGAACGGCCGTGAGCAGCAGAAGATCTCCTACTCCAAACGCTGGCTGGAACATGTCCATGCTCTGGTACAGGCCCGCACTGTGTCTCACGTGGCTGTGGTAATGCTGGGCAATGAGCGCTGCGCCAACGACTGGATCGGCCCCTACTTAAAGAGAAACGGGGGCTTTGTGGATCTGCTGTTTCTGGTATACGACAGCCCCTGGGTCAATGACAAGGACGTCTTCCAGTGGCCGCTTGGCGTTGCCACGTATGTCATCGTGTTGTAGTTTTGTGTGTGTCATCATTAGTAGTCTATGCTAGTGCATGATATGCTGGCTGCTGCTTACACGTGTCTCTGTTTCGCCTGTCTCTGTGCAGATATAGACAGTTCCCTGTGATCAGGACTAATGCCCAGACGATCACGTCCAGCAGGCCATACCTCTGCAATTTCCTTGGAACCGTTTACAAAAATTCCTCGAGAGAAATGCTCCTGCAGGTTCTGAAACAAGCTGGCCTGGATAGAGAGTGCATCACTACTGCCAGGGAGAAGTAAGTTATGATTCTTTCGTTGTTGAAGTCTGATCTGAACAATATTAAGAATATCGAGCCCTTCTCACGTAAATAAAAACAGTACTGGAATATGCTTTGCATGTTTATCAAACACAATGTCTCAAAACGCCGCTCTTTGCCTCAGGTGGCTCCCTCAAGAGACGGCAGACAGTCTGAGACGCTACCAGACAGCTCTGGTCCAGAGCGAGCTCACACTCTGTCCGGTAGGGGTCAATACAGAGTGCTACCGGATCTACGAGGCTTGTGCTTACGGCTCTGTCCCCGTGGTGGAGGACGTACAGACACCCGGGGCCTGCGCGACCGGGTCCAGCTCCCCGCTGCGTCTGCTCAAAGCTGCGGGAGCGCCCTTCATCTTCCTCAGTGACTGGAAGGAACTGCCTGCCGTCTTGGAGAAGGAGCGAGGGATGAGTCAGGAGCAGAGGGTCGACAGGAGGAGGAGGCTGTTGGAGTGGTACGCCAGCTTCCGTCAGCAGATGAAGGAGAGGTTCACAGAGGTCATCGAGGAGACCTTCTTTAAAACTGGTTGACTGTGGTTTTTACTTAGTAAACCTTACAAATATCAACACTGATTTTTATTGCGCGGTGTATGGAGAAATGCGATATTGGTGTCGTGATCGTGTTCATGTTCAGTGTAATATTCCTGTGCAGGTTATTTATAAATAAATAAAAAACACTTATGGTATGTAGGAAAGTTGAAAAGCTGTCACTACGTCCGTAACATTTCTGTAAACTGTCCCATGACACTACTTTATATTTGTCATCTAAATGTTTACAACGGTGGAACGTTCAGGCAATTAGAGACCATGAATGGTGAACTGCCTTTGCATATTGAAGTCGTTATATTGTTTTAAATATGCCTTTTGTACATGTTTCTACATCATTACTATTGTGATTTTAAATGCTCCGATCTCTCAGAAAACATACTCCAAGGAAACACTATGATGGTACAATGAGATTAGGGGACAGAGGATTATGTGTTTTGTAGGCCTGGATTGAGAATGTGTCTATTTGACTTTGTGTAGTGGCCTGAACATGAATGTTGTTGCTGTGGCATGTGAACAAACAAAAAACATAGAATGTTTGGCTTGGTGTCACTTTTTCAGTGTAGTGGTGCATGGATCTCCTAACAGTGCAATAAAATGGAGTAATGAAGATGAATCAATGGATCTGCTCGTGTTGTCCTTCTGGCGCCCTGCAGATGGCGCAGTGGACCACTTCATTCTCAGATGATTATATGGTATACTATAGTGTTTTAATGGAAAAAGCTTTTCTCTGAACGATGAGCAAAGGCTTCAACTTTTGAGTTTAACCCAAATCACCATAGATTATGTTTTTTTTTTTAGCGCAAACAGCAATTTGTGTTACGAATCTTTCAATTCTCAAGATTACCACTAAACTGAGTTAATTCACGAGTGTTTTGGAATGTTCCGTTAATAACCGATGCTTCTTCGTGAACGTAAAAATATGCAATACTATACAATGACGATACAGCCATAATTTGACCTTTAAAAAGCCTAGATGTATGCAAGTCCTTAAAAAGTATGTTTTAAGTTGAAATGTCTCAAATGTGGGCAAACGTTGCACTTGGGTCTCATACAGTTAAAGATCGACTGAAACCGATGTTTAATTCGATGTAAACTAGTCGTATGTGAAACCTGTAGACCCCTGTGATGGCTCGCCTGTTGTTCCACTGATTTGGGAATTAGAGTGTCAGTCCCCTCGTGT
>OMOT01078061.1:0-10636 GCA_900312575.1 Acanthochaenus luetkenii
CACACACACACACACACACACACACACACACACACACACACACACACACACACACACACACACACACACACACAAGACACCACTTTGTTACAGTAAGGACAATGACACTAATGTCTAGTTAGCTGGGGACAAAGCCTTTGACTATTCATGCATACACATTTCTAAATTCCTATCTGATAATCCACTAAAGACAAGAACATCTGCCTATCCTGACTATGCATGGCCATGACTATGTGTGTGTGTGTGTGTCTGCCTGTATCATATCTTAAAGGCTAGAACACATGGCTATGGAATAACGGCGCAAGAATGGCCCCTGCTGTAACGACCCAATTAGTCAGTCATCAAAACTCGGCATGCTAAACAGTACAAGTAGAGAATACCTTAATAGGAGCAGCATCTCATCGAGAAGGATTACAAAGGAGCCATTCAGTCACACTAAAAGGCCATCCATCAAGACCGTAATAACACTATTAGAAAAAGAAAAAAAATCTAGCAAACACTGAGAAAGAAAATAAAAATATGTCAAATCTGTGCAGGGAGACATCAAAGAATTACATTTTGTATTTCAAAGAGAGGCAGCATATGCATATGCATGCTGGAGTCTCTTATTAATGGCTGTGAGCTGACTGTGTGCCATCTGATGCTGGTGATGCGGTGGCATGTCAGTGTTTCCTTTGTTTGAAGGCGATCAGGAGGGATCACACGCTCTTGCATAGTCAACTTTCCCCCCTTCTATCCGCAGAGGAGTTGATGGATTGTGAGTAATACATGGTTCTGGTGTATCTGGCGACTTTCGCAAGTGTGGTTGAATACCAGTCCCACCAGGATTTTTAGGGGGATTATGCAATCAAAAATGCTTGAATTTGCTGTGGGTTTAGTCCCCCAAAAAATGTTTCAGGTAAAATTTAAGGAATTGGTCAAAATTACAAGTCAAAGACAAAAATTGTACTAAAGTGGCACTAAAGAGATATAAAACATGGGATTTTTTACAACTACCTCACATTAAAAAATAGTCCCAGTGATAAGAAGAGGTCTACTGCATATCACAAAAACTACTAAGTGCTTATCCCTCAAAAAACAACAACATTGGTTCAAAGTTACAAGAAAGGAAAATACTTTTTTTGTATTCCAGTTTTATAAATAAACCTTAAACCATCAGCACAGTAAGCACCAAATAAAATAAGTCAATTTGAATATGTTTCCTGATTATAAAACGCTATAGTTTCATTTAAAAAGTGACCATTTATGTTTGAAGTAGACTTTGTGTTCTTCTGACAGTCAAAGGCTCAGGATGAATGGAAAGTTAAATAAAAAACAAAATTACTCAACTTCCTTTACCTTCAGGGAGACTAAAACTCATTATTATTATTATTATTATTATTAGTAGTAGTAGTTGTATTCCACCTAATCCTCCATCTCCTCCCTCTATAATGCCTCACTGAGTCAGGTGAGCCAGTTTATTGATGTATGGCTTGATTGGACCATTTTATGTGAAAAAGTGTGACGATTTGCCAGAATTACAGGCCCTCTGTTGATTTGGCTATTTCATGTGCAAACATTGCTGTATTACAGGAATTTGCATTAACTATTGCGATTGCAAAATTGCAATTTCCTGAAGAGACTGGTATAAACAGAACCCAGACCAGTGGGGGGAGGCCAAGGGGCTAATGCAGGCCACATAGCTCAGCCTGGTGACTTGAAACCCCAAGCCAGGTTTTGGCATTTCATCATCACTAACAAAAATAAAGAAAGGGCTATATAAATAAATGAACTTGAACTTGAACATGGAAGGCATGATGCCAACAGGCCCTTTAATCTGGTGAATGGGAACAAATCCAATGTCAGCGTGCGCCCTGCAGAGGTGATCCACAGCTTCTGATCAACCACACAGATCTATACGATTAAAACCCAAACAGTATATTCATCTCCCATGAAAACAGATTTCTCTAAGGGTCAGCTGTCAGCAAAATCCTTTTAGACTACATAAAGGACTGATGAGCTTTTTACACGTTTTAACTCGCACCATGGAACCCACTCTGATCATAATTGAGTTGTTATAGACCAGATAACTGCTCTGTTGAAAGGTGGATATTCTTAACTTTGAGCCATCATCAGTTGCAGCAAGTCATGATAGCGTACATGGTGATGGCCACATTTATAACGTGGGGATGTGGTTTAATTGGTAATACAGCACATGGACACATGGCATATATCTTCTCTAGCATTCATCACTACATGTTTGGCAGTAAATCCTGAGGAACAGCTTGACTGTCTATGAGTATCTCTCCATCCTCTAAGGTATGTAGAGGTAAAGTCTAGATGTTTTTAATCACAAACTGCAAATACATGAGAGGGAGAAACTGATTTGCAGGCAGCACTGTGGCCTTACAGCATGAAGATCGTGGGTTCAAATCTCCGCCCTGGTCCTTTCTGTGTGGAGTTTGCATGTTGTCCATGTGTTTGCGTGGGTTTCCACCAGGTGCTCTGGTTTCCTCCCACAGTCCAAAGACATACGCTTGTGTGTAGTATGTATATGATGTGTGTAGCAGTGGCGAGCGGTCATAATAAGCTATAAATGCGGCGTATAATGATGAGAACATTTACATATGAAATTTTCATTTTCATTTTCTGCTATTTCAATGTCTTATTCTAATAAGCATTATTTACATTCAAACTAGGGGGGTAGCATGCCTAGCTCCAGAGGTCACCGCTCGCCACTGGTGTGTAGATAATCTATTATGTATATGATGTAATTAGTATATTATTATGTATATGATGATATGTAAGTCGCTTTGGATAAAAGCATCTGCTAAATGCCGTAATGCTTTGGCAAGATGATTGATTCCTGATAGGAATTTGGTGATGCTATTTTTAGACCTATTCCTTGAGTGTATTTCAATAGCATGGTACTCTACTATGGAAAACTTCACAGTAATGTGTGATATTGACAATGAAACTGTTGGTTTGTTTAATTCAGTCCCAGCATTTCACCAACGGCGATGTGCATGAGGTTACCAAGTTCAATGTCAACCAAAACAGCACAACATTTTCACAAATATTATGGCATTATAAAAATGCGCATTAAAACAGCTTTGGAAAGTTTTGAATTTATATCAAAGTTATTTAGGTACTGATTTCACCAAACAATGCAGGTAGCAGCTATGGACATCATATCAACTTTAATTTTGGCGCTATATTTATATGGGTTTTGAATGCTAGTGCAAGCAAGCCGTCGTATCTATCTATTCAACTTCAGAATGTTTGCTGTAGTACTGTTACTCAAAACCTTTGAGTGTAATATGTGGTCATAACAGACCAACATGTTTAGCAACACAAATCCTTCCTGAACAATCTCTTACTAGCAAGAGACAGGCAACCTTTTGACTGTGGTTCAATGAAATTCAGGCTTTTCTGTTGGTCAACACCAGAAGCTACCAAAGACTGCATATTTGCATTTCTTCTCC
Source organism: Acanthochaenus luetkenii (assembly GCA_900312575.1). Taxonomy (NCBI): domain Eukaryota; kingdom Metazoa; phylum Chordata; class Actinopteri; order Beryciformes; family Stephanoberycidae; genus Acanthochaenus; species Acanthochaenus luetkenii. The sequence continues at coordinate 3,465 of OMOT01078061.1, forward strand.
CAGGTAGAAACAAGACTGCACTGTCCCATCAGAGTTGACAGGTGCACTGTGTACATTGGACTCCAGGCTGGGAAGTGCTCTCAACTGCAACTAGGGCACCGATCAAAACACGCTTTTGGCAAAGAAAGCAATACAGCCACCCTCAGACCTGGAAGGAAAAAATGATGAAGATAAATAAGCATAGGAACTCTCCATCCCAAAAATACACAGCATGTATGCAGACGCATTGGTAAAACATGGTTCTGGTGTAATTTCCTTATAAAAGCAGACAACCTGATTCAAAGTGGCTGCTTTTTAAGAGCTTCCCTTTCCTGAGTAAATAACATTACGTGAGACACACTCTTCAGTATATTTCCCTTCAGCAATAAGGTAAGCCTAAATATGCAATTTAAGGCAAGCTAGAGTCCCAGCTGTACACAGTATATACATTTCAATGTTGAACTTTGTTATTACGCTGCACTTACATTACTGCACTTACAGTTCTGATGAATGTAACCTCACTTTTGAGCCCTTCCCACAAAGTATTTCTCTTGACATCTTCAGCATATTACCCAGTGGATACCCAATACTACACACATCATCCATACCATAGCCATATAATTATCACATTTTTTATTAGTCCAGTAGGTTCACCTGTTACTCATACAAAGCCAGTTCGAATGTTTGATCAGGAGAGACATTGCTGTTCAACACCAACTGATTCAGCCAATCAATTGTTCAATTAAAGTGACTGTACGGCAGGTGGCTCAGTGGTTAGCGCTGTTGCCTCACAGCAAGAAGGTCATGGGTTAAAATCTCTGAACCGGGCCTTTCTGTGTGGAGTTTGCATGTTCTCCCCGTGTTTGCGTGGATTTCCTCCGGGTGCTCCGGTTTCCTCCCACAGTCCAAAGACATGCAGGTCAGGTGAACTGAAGACTCTAAATTGGACATAGATGTGTTTGTGTGCAGTATGGTATATAATGTAGTATATAATGTAGTATGTATATGACAGTATCTGATGTATATGTAGTATGCATATGATGACGTTGTATGTATATATGATGCAATGTAAAGCCCTTTGAGACATGCTTGTATAAAAGGGCTATATAAATAAACATGATTGATAAACATGACTGTACATAGCAAATCAAATTACTGTTACAGTATGACTACTTTTCATGAATCTTAAAGTGAACACACTGTATCAACTGTGCTTTGGATTTGGGGAAATGTAAAAAATAAATCACAAAATGTATAGAAATTCTTTAAAAACTTAAATTGCATTGAGATAGTAACAAATGAAGCAAAGCTTAAGTCGCTTTGGATAAAAGCGTCTGCTAAATGCTGTAATGTAATGTAATGGTCTGTTTGTATTCCTTGCTGTATGTATTTACCTTGCTTAGTGTGTACATTGTAAGAGCCAGTGGATAAACATTCCACTGCTCATTTTACTGGTATGATGTGACAAATAAAACCTTGAACTTGCACGTGGACTTCTACATCAATCCTGTAAATTGAACCATGCCATCCAATAATCAGTTATCAATCGCACTATTTAAAGGGCCAAGTCTGCACCCTAGGCCTACACACACAATATGGCATATCTCCTGCTGCTGGAAGATGTCGCTGATCATGCGCTGAGGAGGGAGTGCCAGTACCGCGACCATGCATACCTATTTGCAGAGAGCAATGAGTACCTAGTGGGACGCTTCAGGCTACCAACACCTGTCCTAATTGAGCTGTGCAATACCCTGTAGCCGGCACTGGGGAGCCGAACAACACACTCAAACCCTGTGCCACCACACATCCAGGTACTGTCCACATTGGGCTTTTTAGCCACTGGGACATTCTAGAGAGAGCTAGGAGACAGGATGGGCATATCACAACCATCCATCAGCCACGCCCTACAGCGAGTCGTGGATGGAATCATACAACTGGCCACACAATACATCCAATTCCCATATACTGAACAACAGATCCCAGTCAAGAGAGGATTCCATGCCATTGCTGGTCTGCTCAACACCATCGGTGCAATTGACTGCACGCACGTGCGCATCAAGGCACCCTCCCCACATCCGTTTCCATATCTCAACAGAAAGCAATACCACTCCATCAACGCTCAAATCACCTGCGACGCCCCGAACCACCTGCTCAATGTGGTCTCCCACTTCCCAGGAGGTGCACACGACTCATATGTCTTACAAAACAGCTCTGTGGGTGTGCACCTCGAGCAAGGAGACGCTGGAGACGCATGGCTAATTGGTAAGTATCTGTGCGTAATCCATCGTTCCGGCAACATTACGCTTCGATTTTTCTAATTACTTTTTTTATTAGGAGATTGCGGATATGCGCTGGCCCCCTGGTTGATGACCCCACTCACCAACCCTCAGACGGAGCAGGAGGTGGCCTACAATGACAGCCACGTGCGCACTTGTTCCACCGTCGAGCGCAGCATAGGACTGCTGAAAAGACGCTGGATGTGTTTGGACAGCAGGTGGCAAGCTGCCGGAGAAGGTGTGTATGAAGGCAACAGCTGAGAAATTTAGTTTCATTCATGCTAAAACATTAGAGTGCTCACCTCAGAGACATTTGTTGCATTTAATTGTGGCCATCTTTTCATAGTTTCAGGTGTGTAGGATGATCATGACCTGCTGCGTCCTGCAGAACATCGCCATGAAACATGGTGTACCACTAACCCTTCAGCCACCTCACCAGGATGTGCATCCTGAGCCATTTCTGGGCCCGGACAACAGACACACTGTCCAAGTCCAACAACAATTAATTGCACGAATGTAGGCCAAATAGAGCTGTTCAACATTCATTTGACTGTCACTTTTCTTTGACACAGTTTGATTGATTGTTGTTGATGTTGCATGTAACAAATTAAACCTTCTGTGTGCACTCGGTCCTGTGGTTGCATGCCCTTATAAGGACCTGGCGGGGCGTTTATGTACGCGCATTCAATTTAAGAATCAGTGGCATTCCTCATTTGGAGGAGCACAGCTGAGAACACTTTGGCAGTTTAAAAACACATTTCCACGCATTCATGAATCTAGCAGGGCTCTTTCTTAGGGTTGGTCTAATGAAGTTCGTAATAAGATATTTAAGAAGACACTTAAGAAAATGTTCCACAATGAGGTCCAATGTTCCTATTCAATATGTGAGCATTGTACTGAAATCTCTTGCCAAGAACAACAGTTTTCAAATCTCAGTGCAGTCCAACTTTAAAATCCAATGAAATCTGTCCAAGTAACTAAATGGAGAATGGCTCTTCAAAGTAGGTACAGGTTTACACCATAAGCGTTGTCCCTGAAAGCAATCTCAGGACCAACAGCTATAGCTTAAATCAGACTAAAGGATTATTCTAATTGTTCCGACTAAATGACCGCATAAATCTTGCAAAAATCCTTGGTTGAAATGGTATTCTGGCACAACTTCACCAACTAACAAGGTACACAGAATGGGCAGGTAACACTGGGAAGAATAAAGTCCAGTAACACAACAGATTTATTATTAAAACCAACACATATCAAAACGTGGTCATCGTTAAATTGTCTTAGCGTCTCAAAATTCGCAAATGTTGTGAAAATACGACCACTCGTGTAGACAGGAAAAATGAAAACAAGGACCATAAGACCATTAAGATCCAAAAATAAACAAGGGGGAGATAGTCGCCTAACTGCTGAATAATGTGTCTTATACAGTAGTCTGCCTACAAAAGCAAAGACATTGGTCCTCATTCTGGAACATATTCTTAAGTGTCTTCTTAAATATCTTCTTACGAACTTCATAAGAACAACCCTAAGAAAGATCCCCGCCGGATTAATGAATGCATGGAAATGTGTTCTTAAACCCTTAAAGTGTTCTCAGCTGCGCTCCCCCAATGAGGAATGCCACTGATTCTTAAATTGAAGGCGCGTTCTCGTACACCTGAATTTGCATACATAAACGCCCCGCCGGCTTCTTATGAGGGCATGCAACCATAGGACCGAGTGCACACAGAAGGTTTTATTTGTCACATGCAACATCATATCAGTAAGATGAGTAAACGTTTCTGCATGATATAATGATTCTTCATGTTTATTTAAGGGATAAGAGATGTCTAACAGAAAGGGACATATTGAGGGTTTCTTCACAAAGAAGAAGCCATGCCAGACAGTTGATGGGGGCCAGGTTCAAACAACTGAACCCAGACAGGGTGAAAATGAGCTGTGACCCACCAGCTGTAGGTCTACAGGTGAAGCCAGCCAGGGGCAAATACAGAGCAGAACAGAGAGACAATCATCAGGTCAGAACACAAAACAATGACCAATGGTTTACAGAAAGTAGCTAAACCACTTGATGTGTGTTTCACATCACAGTTATTTCTTACTGTACTATTTAATTTAATAGCTAGTGTTGGTGCCTTGTAGCCTTTTATCACACGCATATCTCAAAGGACTAACTGAACAACAATCAATGGAATTACAGAATAGAATAAAACAAACATGGAAACACAACAAAGCACAAGACACACAATATACATTTTAGCAAGCCTACCTATTCTACAAGGCCTAAACTACCTGGCACCACCAGCCTTAGAGCCTTGAGGCTGCAAGGAAAACACCTCCAAGAAAACCTTATTAGGTGAAAAAATTGAAGAAACCTTGGGTGGGCCAAGTCAAAGAGGAATCCCCCACCAGGACGGCTGAACGTGAAATAGGTGCCGGGACAAACAGTGGAATGTACAATAGCATAAGCAATGACAGTGACATAGGAAACAGATAAGGCGATAGAGTTAGACAGATGGTCGGTGGTCGGTGTCCACAGAACTAGGGGTTGCGATCGCGTAGTAACAGCATTAGGGATGGGACGATGGCCAGTAGTAATGGCTGTAGGGGAAAGGGCAACACCCAAGTCCACATGGGAGCCAGGGCAGGAGCTGATGACCATAGGAGCTGGGGCAGCACCCACGTCCACTGCACGGTAGGGACACTGTGATGGTGTCTGAAAAAACAGACACACAGACACTCCAGCAAGCACTGATGACCATATAAGCCAGGGCAGCACCCACATCCACTGTGATCGCGTAGTAACAGCATCGGGGAGGGCAACACCCATGTCTACTGCATGGTAGGAATACAATACAATGTGGCCAGGGAAAGGGATATTTGGGGTCCTCTGCAGGAGCTGCTATCTCCGTGACCCGACTTCAGATAAGCGGTTGAAGATGGATGGACACACGTCACTCAAATCAAGTAAACAGCGGGCGGGAAAGTACATGGGATAGCTAGCAAAATTTGTAGTTTTCCACTGTTGCTATAGTTAATTCATATTGCTGCAACAATGGAGGGTGGCGATTAGGATTATTTGGTGAAAAACAACTTCACAAAATTGTCATTTCAGCAACAACTGAAGATAAAATCAGATGGGAGGCCAACTCCAAAACTAGATTTACAGCAAGGCAGAGAAAAAGGTGGGACACAAACGTTCTGTGAGGATAACTATGTGCGAATGGAGCAGCTAGCTGGCAGTTCCAACCTTAAGTAGCTCTTTTGTTGGCTTCGTCTGCTTTTTGACCGGGATACCTCCTGCTCTCTCAACAACCCGCGGGCCACAATGGGCTTCAGTGGTTCGTCTGTGAAACTGAAGTTATTTGGGTGCATCAGGATTGACGAGGCTCTGGACCAAGCACAACCCTAACCCAACAAGTTGTTCCACAAACCATCAGGAGAGCTGATAGATCTGCTCATTAAAGATTAATTGCAGAAAACGCTGTCCGAGGTCTACAAACTGCTTCAGCTTCTGCTCACAATACCAGCTATAAGCACATCTGCAGATCTCCTTTTCCTGTTTAAAGAGGATAAACACTTATTTGAGGAACCCATGTGGATAGGAGAGGCTTGGATACTTGACAAATACATCAATGGAGTCCTCTGTTGTGGGTGATCTGAAGTTATTATATGACATGGTTATTCAGCGTTTTGCCAGGATGAAAGAGAGGAGAATGGCCTTCCTCTTCAAATAGGGTGAGTCAAATGCATCTCTCTCTCTCTGTGTGTGAATGTAACATATTAAATCTCTATCTGTTAGTGATTGAATGTTTCATCTGTATGCTACTTAAAATCTGAGCATGTAGCTTTGGAATACTGTGTATTTTTGTAGGTTATGTCAAGAATATATGCCATGCAAGAAGGAAGCCCTTGCTCCAGAAGCGGCACCTTAAGGCTCAACTGAAGTTTGCTGCTGATCACATGGACAAAGAAAAGGCCATCTAGAGGAAGGTTCTGTGGTCAGATGAAACAATAATTTAGCTATTTGGCCACAATGACCAGAAATATGTTTGGAGGAGAAAAACTGAGGCTGTGTTAGAAAAAACTCATGCATATTGGCCAGATGAGTGACGGCCCTCTTTCACACCTAGGGCCGGATCTACTAAAGGTTTGCGTAAATGTAAAAACTGATCTAACAGTGCGCACTGAGGACTGTCTTTCAAATGTGCAAAATAACACGCCTCATCCAGTTAGTACTTTTGCCTCAATGAATATGCAAGATGGAGCGTTTACACGCTATTTTGCACAATACTGGGAGGAGAAAATGTACATAGATTAATGCAGCACACGCACTGTGATCTATCAAACCTGAACGCAATTTTGCAATACACCATTGTGGAGTCCACTATGAATGTGGGCAAAACATAAGCTGCCTTGGCATAATATAATAACAATAAGATATACATATATACCACCTAACAACATTTACGGACTTATTTTTCTACACCTGAACCCACCAAACAAAGATGGTTTGCTACAGTCGAGAGGACCTACTCTCGCTAAAAACTACGGCATCAGCCCCGTCGGCAGGAATACCGACGGAGATACGTAAACACAGACGCGGAACGAGAGCCGGCCGGAAGACGAAGGAGAGGCACAGGAGGTTCAAACCTTGCCTTCCGTCGGTGGTAATGGGGAACGTGAGGTCGCTGGCCAACAAGACGGACGAACTCGCAGCCCTGGTGAGCAGCCAGCGTCAGTACCGGGAGAGCAGTCTGCTGTGTTTCACGGAAACGTGGCTGAATGGGAATATACCGGACTGTTCGGTCGAGCTAGCCGGCTTCACGCTAGTTCGGGCGGACAGGGAGAAGCAGAGCGGCAAGAAGAAAGGAGGAGGTCTGGCCGTCTTCGTTAACTCCAGGTGGTGTAACCCAGGACACA
>OMOT01078062.1:0-15339 GCA_900312575.1 Acanthochaenus luetkenii
ACTCACTCACTCACTCACTCACTCACTCACTCACTCACTCACTCACACACACACACACACACACACACACACACACACACACACACACACATATGCTCACACAAATGTTGGCCTTATACAGTACTCTATGATGCCTCTGTGCACAGATCTTTATTTGTTTGTTTATTTGTTGTTTAACACTAGAAAGGCCAAGCAGCAGTCAGTTGGTGGCTGTTTTGTTTCAGAATTGAAATATCTCCGGTTTTTAAAGTGTCTCTGTAACTTTTCCTAGATCCTGTTTTTGTACAAACCTGTGTTTTTCAAAAGCACACTAGAAAGCAGCAATTATATTTACTCCACTTCAATTGGTGGGTGTTAGACCTTAAAAATCCACTGCTCTTTCTAGTGTTAATTATTTATTCCTCTGTAAAAGCACTCTGTAAGAAACTTTTTTTGTTTAAAGTAACACTGACTTAACTTGATCCGGTTATCTTAACTTGATTTCACTGAATTGATAAATCACAGCTTTTGCATTTAGATATCAACTTTTAAAATGCACTGGAGCTTGTAACAAAAACAGAGTCGCCACTAATGCTCCAGTAACTTCACCTGGTTCTCCATCAGGGTGGGCGTTCCAGCACAAAGCCTTGGCAACTGCTAAACTCCTGCAACCGTGTCTACTGTGCTTCTAACAACATGTAGGCACTCACCACTGGGCTGAGACACGGAGCTGTGAAATGCACTGTTTACGGTGTAACAGCTGACCAATGCTAACTATCATTGCTGCGTTGGAATAAATAACTGTAGTGAGTTTTCTTGTTTGCATGAATGGCACATTTAACACACTGTAATTTGGTAGATGCGGTGTGATTGGAAGTTTGAAAAACCCTGCTTCACCATTTGAATTGTATCTATTATCAATTAACTAGCAGCATTTATGCAAACCCACAGTCATGAGTGAGAACAAATGGGCCAGCGTATTGTTTTAACTAGAACAAGCTCTGACCTAATTCAAGACAACCAGCGCAAGGCTCACAGCAATACCTCAATATAACTAAATACCTGCATTTGTGCACTCTGCTTTGTATACCCACAATCCCCTTATCCTCAGGGACAAAAGGCCTATCATGTAACTTGTGCACCATGCATCTTGTAAGAGGATGCTCTGCGGAGAGTGTACAAGTGGTGCTGTATAAGAACACAACAGCGCTTGCAGGGAGTTAAATCCCCTCTAGTCCTCCTGGTGGAGCCAAGACCATTCTTGGTCACCACATACTGTATATTCTACCTTTTGTAGCTTCATATGAAGACTGGGGAGGTATTTTCCCCTCACTGACATCACAGAAAGAGGAATGGACTGGACTGGCTGCCTGCATAAAGTATTTGTCATTTGAGTCTGAAGCTAATGGAAGAGCGGCTGAGGTCAAAAAGAAGCCAACGAAGGCACAGCAGGGCTGAATACGAGAGGGAGGTCTGCTCAGTTTTGCTCCGGCCTTCTCTCTTCTCTCTCACACGGCCCACACAAGATGTCTGTGTCATTATCTCAGGAGACATTTCCTACCTCTATCCCGAGAGAAGGCAGTGGAGGAGTAGGTATCAATAATTCACAGGTGAGATGAACACAAGTGCCTTTTCATCCCAGTCTCACACAAGTTGAATGGTCACAGCATAATTCTCCAAAGAGGAGACGATTATTTTGAACATGGCCAAATGCACTCATGTAATCCTGAAAACACAGGTGTATTTTGGGTGAGATCAAGCCTCCCAGAGAAGGGGCTGTGCAGTGTTGATCTTCCCCGGTCTGTGACAAGATGAAAGAGGCAAATAACATCAGTCACTGAGCAGCTATCACAGGCACTGTGAAGTGGAAATCGCAGGAAAGAGCCTGGTCCAAATATAAAGCCAGTTGTTTTGTTTTACTTCCTTACTTTCTCTTTGAGACACAGTTAACGGACGTAGGCATTGCTTTTTTGTTAGCGTCCTCACAATCAAAAGACACTTGAAAGGTTTGTTTTGATCTTCAATTCAGTTATATTTCATCTTTCATCTGCTTGATCAATTCTACATTGTAAGAGGAAACTGTCACATCCCCAATACAACAATTATGTGAGGCTCAGCTTTGAACTAATGTGCGGAGCGAGTTTATAGCAATTGATGGCGGCAGCAGCCTCACGCTCGAACGTTGAAATTATGTTAGTTCACATTCTGCACAAACACACTAACTGGTAAATGCCATCGAAGAATAAGTGTGTGCTCATAAAAATTCAAAATGCAAACAATGCGTAATCACAGATCCCACCGTGATTTTGAGAGATCCATTGGTAAACACATCCATTCACGAGTACAGTGCCGACTCTGAGATGCTCTGAGGCTGATTGGCAGCGTGACTGCAGGGTGAAGGCCTGTATGCATCTCTTCACTTAATTAACAGGGTAAGTAAAACAGGATTGTGAAAATAGGGGTTAAGATTCTATCAGTGGAATTACTCAGCCATGAGGCTACAGGAAGAGAGACGGTCACAATCTTACAGCGATTTCACCAAATAATTAGTCTCAGCTAAGGCCTTCTGTACACAAAGAGCATTGCCTCACTGCACACACCTTGTTCAAGCCACCGCTGCAGGCATTCACTTCCAAATACAGGTTAACTAAATATCCTAAGCGAATGAAAAGGGTACTTCAGGGGATGCGTTGGATATTGTACGCTTGGCTGTGCCCACCACGGTGAGCGTACAGATAAGGCGAGGTGTGCATGTTTGACTATTTCTGATCCACACCGACCATCATCGACCTAGCTGCAGGAGGTGCTTCTAATCATAATTGTATCAAAACGTCAGTGCTGGAGGGAAGAGGCGTCTACAGGGGGGGGAGGCGAGGTCACCGTATCCTCTGAGCCGGGACGAGAGGCGGCACCTAACTTCAGGTGTTGATCTATGCTCTTGACTGCTTTAAAAACCCTGAAGTGTACAGGGGGGGTGTGTGTGTCTGTGATAAATTGAAAGGCTGTCGCTCCAAAGGTTCCCCGCAGTGTGCTGTGTCGGAGAGAAACGGCCTTGTCAGCGACATAAATCAGGCCCAGCTGTGCAGCGTAGACCCCGGACGCTGCAGCCGGGCGAGTGCGATGCAAATGCGGCACAACTTCTCAGACGTCTAGTTTAATGCAGTATCATGACAAAACCAATGTGCGCTCCGCTTTCTTGTGAAGTTGTCAACGTCAAGGTTAACAGTCAATTAGAGACCACAATAACAGGTGTGCGCTTGATTTTTCCGTTCGCTCAGTCAACAAAGCGATTGGCTGACGCTGGTGAAACAGGGACACCTGGGCATTTACTTTTGACAATTGTCCGATATAGCTGTAATTGATATTGATTTTTGCCGTGCCCAGACCTGTACCAATGACTCTCACCTTGTCACATGGATCATTAACTGCAGCAAATGATCACGGCATTACCGTATGCCCCTATGATAGGAGATGATTAACTTTGAGGTGACTTTAAATTTAAATGCCACTATGGTGTCAACCAAACTCCTTGCAAAACACAATGGTCAGGCTTACTGCATGAAGGTAACTGCAGATGAATGACCTTAAGCATTAACTCTGGCCATTTTTAACCTGGAGCCGATTTCATTCTCCATCATACCGATGGATTCTGACCAACATCTTGTTCAATTGCTTCACTATAGAGCTGCTGGTGTAAACACAGTCCTATATCGCCATTGGCTACTCACAAAACTCGACCCCAAAAACACCCAAAGCATTTCACGATACTCACTCTGTAGTGAGACTTGCCTATATTACATTTTAAATGTATCCATGACTTGACAACTTAAACTACTTTGTAGACAGAAAGCAGGCCACCAAAGAGTAAATAAGAAAGTGCTAAAGCAATGGCTAAGGTAGAATCAGAAAGAAAGGCTTGACTAGATAATGTTCGCTTACAACTTTTTACAGACATGTCTCACTACAGAGCGAGCAATCAATGTGTTGAAAAAGACATGCTTTGGGCGTTGATTCTGTGAGTGCCCATTGGCCTTATAGGACTGTATTGGAGAGCCGCGCACCCTGGCAAGTAAGATGTAAGCAGCTCTATAGTGAAGCAATTGAGGTTTTGGTCCGAATCGATCGGTACGATGGAAAAAGATGGGGGGGAAAGGGCACAGGTTGAAGAAGGGTAGATGTTATGCTTTATGTGTGCCAGATAATCAAGGCTCAGCCTGATCCAGTAAAATGTATATTGCCTGGTAACAGAAAAAGAGCACAAATTAACTCCTCCATGTTAGAAGTCCCTACAAGTCTTTATGCAGTATGAAAGCCAACAATTGCCATCAGTCGTCTCTAAAATGCCCGCTTGACAGGGATATTTTGGAGGCGTCAATCAAAGCTCAACAACATAACGAGTGCCTTTGTGACGACTGTTGCAGGGAGCTCTTGCTTTAAGACCGAGCACATGATAAAGAATGATTGACACTAAAGAGGCACTCATTCGCCAAGTCTCAACAAAAGCATGTTGTGCAACTGGAAAACCATGGTATGCCTTTTTTTCTATTAAGTTACATTAACAGTGGAGTGAGTTGCAAGCAATACTTGAAATGACATTTATTTTTGCTTCACTGTGTTTTGACACTTGTCTCCAGGGCACTGGGTAGCATTAAAGCTTCCATGGCAATACTGTGCTTTATAAAAACATAGCCAGGGGACAGGGGTGCTAGGCTGCAGTATTAACCTCTTACTCTATTAAATGAATACACACTATTGCTACCACTCCTATTGCTATTATGTAAGCAGAGAAATGACAAGTGCTTCCCCATATCCTTAATAGCTAGGATGAATTTTGTTTTTTTCTTTATTTTTTGAGAAATGCAGCATATTTAATGACTTCTTGTCATATAATAGTAATAATCCTAGGAGCAGTATGTTATGCCATTTGAATATTGGATGTTCCAGTTCTGCAATTGGCCACTATATTTATTTTCTAAATAACAAGAAAAGTTAAGCCATCACATTCGTAATATTGAGATAAATGAAATTTCATATAAAGCCCATTTTGGTATCAGGGCATATGACGACACATGATCACACATTCTACTGTCTAAGGACTTCTATAGAAATAAATGTTGTGCAGAGTGTGCATTTCTTTACAGGAAGCTGTCTTAATGAAGCAGGCTGATTGAGAATGTCTTAATTCCCGCCTGTGGAACATGATGTGATTGTGTTGGTAATTGCATTGCGAGGAGAGGGAGTTTATCGGCCTGGGCCGCAGAGGGGTTTGTGTATGTACTTCTAGAGGATTCCTTTAATCACAAATTGCTCTCCTGGTTTATTCCCTCCCAGAGATATTCATCTCTTCCTCGTGTACTGAGGTATCCCTTCAGGAATAAAGAGCACACACATGTTCCACAGGAAATTGTCAGAGGAACCAAGATGGATTACTCATGCTGCGCTGGCGGATTCTCACTTTGAAAAATGATATCAGCCACAGTCTTCCAGATAAAAATAATCCCGGCGAGCAGTACATGCAGACGAGTAAAGAGGGTTTTGACCTAATCTCAGCAAACATCTTGCAATTCACTTTTGCTCTGGTCTGAGATTCATTTAGGTTTAGTCTGTCAACCCTATGTTCCTCACAGAAACATATTTTAAAACCCGTCCCCAAAAAAGTAAAACTGATCATTTAGGAAATGGTGCAGTTGGACTGATACATGATTAGAAATGTACACAACAGCATAATTCTTAAAAACGGCAAACTCTTAACGGTTCAAAGTGTATACTTGCGTGGGAGGCCTGATCATAATGTCTGGAAGCTGATCTACAAATCATTCTGATAGTCTCTAAATAAAGCGTCAAAATAAATTCATGGCCATAATCATGACTGACAAGCAAAGGCCAATACAGTCTGCCTAGAAAGGATGTATTGTTCAACATAGATCACGTTGTGGCCAGTAGTCAAAATGATTTCAGAGGCATGCAAGCAGTTCTAAAAGACAAGTTTCCATTTAGGCGATGATAATTATCACCAAGGCTCCTCTCTGTCTGTCTTTTCCTACCTCTATCTCTCTCTCTTACTTCCTGTGCATGTGTAATGTAGATCGGAATTTTACTTACACAAACATTTCTCGGAGGCAGAGCTTCTCTGGAGACAGAAGTAACTTTAGACTGAAGCCCAGTGGAAAAGGCAAGAAGTAAAAGAGGAGGAAGTTAATATTAAGAAGCCTAGCGCTCTGCTACTAATCTAGACATACTAAGTTATCTAGCTAAGCTAGTTAGCCTGCTGACCTTCCGGGTTAGTAGCCATATTACTCGCCAGTCTTTGTCATTATGTTTTTTATTCATTTTTTGATTGGAGTTCCGTCTTTACCAAATTAGCTAATTAGCTAACTTGCTGTCTTCTTTGGCTCCGCCCATTGAGGTGTAACTCAACAAATATAAATGTTTTTTTCCTCCAGATCAGCTCTGCCTAAATGTTTGTATCAATAACACTCTAATGTGCCATGTGGATGTGTGTATGCTAGCAGGCACCTCTGAACATAGTGTGGGGTGTTGTCTGGAGCTGCCAAGATCCCCCAGCAAAGCACCAATCCTCTGCTTGCTCCCATTCTCAGGTGAGGAGACCATTCTCCTTCATGTGGCTACTGCCAGTGAAGAAGTGTAGGCTAAGACAAAATGAAAAGTACCAGACAGCTGGTCACAGCAGCATTCTCAGGTAGTAAACCTCTCCTCAAGGCAAGGTAATGAAAACAGTCCTTACGGGCACATAAACTCTCAGTATTCAGGCCTGGTGCTGCACACCGCCGCCAACCTCCACGGAGAGTCAGAACTCCACTTCACAAGCAGATGTTCAATTACAGGCAAATTACGAAATTAGAGATTTGATGAGGAAAAATGGGAAGGGACACCTAAACATGATAAACAATGTATTTTAATTAGCATAACAACATGCAGCCTGAGAAGGAGGGAACTGAAATGGCTGTACTGGGCCGTCCATTCACACCGATTGTTTAATCACCTTCTTTATTAATACACCTGTTCCATACAGCGCTGATTAATTCCAGGACGTCATCAAATTAAACCCAGAGGCTCTTATTAAAATCTCCTTGAAAGAGAATGGTGTGACACAAAGGCATCATGGAAAGACAGCAAGATTTGCGATAAGTAAATTAATACAAAGTTAGCTGCTACGCCTCTTCCGCAGTTTTGGCTTTCTCCTGACACTGATTCTTTCTGGAGTGCGTCTGGCAGAGCAGATGGGCCTATAAATGGAGATCACTCTGCGAGACATCGCTTCATTTACGTGACGGCCATGCTTATTTGCTCTGCCAGTGCAGGAGGGATATATAATATGCAGGAGGGATGCTGTACCAATGGGTCATAACCAGGGATAGAATCTGGCCAATCCAGCCATAGCAAATGTTGCTCTTTCTTCAGACTAATAGACTAATAAACAACCAGGCCACACACATAGAAACCCCTCTGTTACTTCTCACTTTAACTGACTGATCCTCTCTAAAGCTTATCATGGAGAGCTTGGACATACTGCTTAGACATTAACAGACACCACTTTAAGCTACCTAACAGATCATTCGAAATTGCTCAAGGCAAGAAATGAGTCAGAGAACATCGTAGGTAATTTGTTACGCTCACAGACTCACAGCAATAGTTTGGCAAAACGAAAAAGGATACTTAAAGACACATTGAAGCATAAATGTAATGTAAAAGTGGCTCATAGAAAATAAATATGGGCAGGAGTTTTGTGGATTGATCGGTGGATATGTGCATGTTTTAGTGACGATGATGCTTAACAATTGCGCATTAATTTTGAAACGACTGGCCTATGACAAAACACAGTTGGAGGATTTTCTAACTTCCCTGTTATGATACTGTACTTCCAAACATTGGCTAGGCTATTGAAAGTATATATAATAAAAATATAATGCCCAGGGAGCTTCTTACCCCATATTAGGGGGGCATCTTCCCTCAAAAGGTCTACTTTCACGAATTACCCCAAAACAAATTTTTTGTTCAAACAAATAGACTAGTCTCCCTTTTATTACCCTATTAACTGCAAATAAAACGTGGGTGGGGGTGGTGGTGGTGGGGTGCTTCTTACCTCGGGTTACCCTACATCAGGGATGGGCCTTGGAGGGCAGAGAGTCTGGAAGTCTGCAAACACTACAGTAGCTGATTTCACTGATTAGCACATCTTCAACCAGAGAGGAGCTAATCAGTGAAATAGTTTGGCTAAATAATAATGCCACATAGAAATGGAGTTTAGCTCAAACCCAAAAGCAAGGGGAAAGAAATAAAGGCATTTTAGTGGTTCAAGATATGTGGATTTCAACTGTCTTGTATTTATTTCTCAGAAACAACAACAAGATATGTTATGGAGGACAAGGCAAATATTTGGTATTTTTTGTTAGAATACAGGGAACGTTATGACAACTTCAGTAAGAATACAATATACAAATGTTAACATTGGCATTAAAGGGGGAGACTTCTTACATGGTGTCTAGCTTCCCCTTCTTTCCAATAGCATCCTTCCTCTCTGTTTCTTTCTATGTGCCGTGGGACTCTACAGAATCTGTAATTGTTTGAAACCGCTAATCTGGGGAAAAAAAGGAACTGATAAAACTTTGAACAGATGTTACCTTGGAAGAACAGATGTTACCTGGGAAACTAGCTTCCTGTACTCAGCTTGTTCAAATACGTCACTCAAATTGTTACACCCCCAACTAGTGCAGCAAACACAATTCCAGCAAGCGCTTAACAGTACCAAATAGTAGTAATCTTGGAGTAAACTCTTATGGTGCTATATTTAAACCATCTGATGAGATGCTATGTTGAACATTTAACAGCTTTTAAAATCACATGGTAAAAGACTCACCAGTTCAAGCTCAAGCTGGGTTGGAAACTATGTTGTGAGAAGCCAACCTCAAACTGAGGCCACTTTGACATATTGCCATGTTACGTCTTTGGGTGCATTCAAGTTAAGAACCATCAAAAAACAAGGAAGACCCATATCAGATGCATGTACAACAAATAACGGTGGCAAATGTATAATTACTGTATCTTTAAAGAACCATCAGCACAGCACCATTTGGGGCTCTATATAGAGCTATCACCAAACCAGTGTAATATATTCTTAAATATATATATATAAGTCGCTTTGGACAAAAGCGTCTGCTAAATGATGTAATGTAATGTCATGTAATATTCTAAAAAGTACCGGTCAGGTCACAGAGATCCCTAGAAGAACCATCTATGTACCACAAAGAGGCAGCAGATACAACGTGTGTATAATTGTTCCATGATTATTTTAGGCAAAGGGAAATGTCTCTAAAGAGAATCTGTTTTACACATAGAGGTGAATATAAAGGGAAATTTAGGGCAATTTTCTATGACAGAGCAGATTTGGTGTTTGAAAGCCCTTCTTTTCTGAATGTCTGATCTTTGGTTGGCTCTGCAAAGCTCAGAGTATTGATGCCGATCCTTGTTGAATCTGATCCCATTTCTAAGATGATACTTCTGTGCTTATGAGGATAGTAATATTGTATTTTAGAGGTAAAAAATAAAAGCCAGCCAGCTGCGCACCTTCTTCTGCCTCTCTCTTCTCATCCGTGTCCGAGTTCCATGTCCGTGAATTCTGGCCGTTAAAGTGCCGTTAAAGTGAAAGTATAATGTTTCACTTTCGTAATCATTATCACAGTGGCGAGCGGTCATAATAAGCTATAAATGTGGCGCATGCCCAAGGCATTTGAAAATGATGAGAGCATTTACATATTACATTTCATTTTTCTCGTTTTCTCTTGGAGTATTGAGTGAGGGAAATGGAGAGAACAGCAGAGCAAAGACAGGGAGAAGAGTTTGACCGTGTCCAGGTAGAGGGGTAGAGGAGCAGGAGAACCCAGCAGGTAGAGGAACAGGAGAACCCAGCAGGTAGAGGAGCAGGAGAACCCAGCAAAGAGGAAGAGAGAGGCTGCTTATCAAAATCCAGCTCTAGAGGTCACCGCTCACCACTGCATTATAAGAATCCATCGTCCAAGTTCTTTGTTCTAATAGCATGCTACATTGCTGCAGGTAAACAAATGCAGGCTGCTCACCTAGATACAGTTTTGTAAACAGCCGGCACTTCACACTCCCCTCCCCCGACACATATTCCTCTGCGGGAGCAGAGAAAACAAGGCAGGGGAATACATATGTCCAAGCTATGCAAAGCACGTAAAAAATTTCTGATTTCGATACATCTCATAGAAGAGCATACTGAGGCCTGTAAGAATACACACTGAGCTTCCTGTCTCGGAAAACTACATGTATCGTCCATCCATCTTCAACCGCTTATCCGAAGTCGCGGATAAATGTATGTTTTTTCATAGCACTTTAGATTGCCCAATAGACTTCTATCGTAGCCCAGTGAGACCCTGCAGGAAAACTGTAGAAAGCTCAATACTGAACCGATCAGTGAATTGATGGTCTCTATGTGTCAATTGCATGGTAGACAGTCCGCAAAGGTCCAAAAAATAGCGAACTTATCCTTTAAGTTTGGCTGAACATTTGCATTTTTAATACACATAAAAGACAGAATTTGCTTCCCCAGGAATTGACAACCACCAACAAATGTTTTTACGAAATAGTAATTGCAAAATAGAATAACTTTTTGAGAAGTATGATGCGGAACTCATAAAAAAACACACCATACAGTACAATAAAATACAAAATATATATACCATAAAATATCTGCATCACATTGCCATGGATCAATGGATGTTTTAGATGTACAGAATGACATTTTGGACTGTGCTTAATAAAAGTAATCACCATGGATACCTGGGGGATGCTGAACTTCTGATTGTCCATCAACTCCAGTGAGTGAAAACAATCTACTGAAGTGAAATGTTGCTTTAAGGGACTATGATTAAGGGCACAGCACACGTTAAGCAGCAACTTCTGTCTTGGCACCCATCATTTATGTATACCATCATGCCACCAAGCTAATAACTTCATTATTATTTTCCTACCATAATAGCTACTGCATCATGACCTTATTATTTCCCATGAGCACTAGCATGCATAACAGAGCAAGATGTGACCTCTGTGCAGTTCAGGAAACACATTGCTGCATCAGAACCTCATGAAAACAAACTACCAGGGAGATTTGTCCTAGCCACACCCAAAGCACTGTGATGCCTCCCTCCCAAGGGTAAACACCTTCTTCAAAGGATTTAAAGATCCAGCCCAAATATTTGCACGAATGTCACAGCTGATAGAGATGAATACCCAAGGTCTTTAAACAATGGTGTTTAATTCAGGAGGGAGCAAAACGTGGCATCAGCACATCCAGCGGCTGCTCATGAGGGGACAGTTGATTGAGTGTGTCTGGTGTGAGGGGCCTAACACACTTGATTTCTTCCTGGTAGTGACATATTGAAATGACATGTTTTTTAGGCTGCTCTCCGCGGCTGACACGGCCCACTTACACACTCATCAGCAAGACCTGCTCTGCTCTGCGCTCTCAGCTGCTTTGTTCCAGCTGATGTCATCTAAACCTCGTCCCTGCAGGGTTGTCTGGGGTAGATCCCCTCCCTCCATTGGTCTCCTGCAGACAAAAGGGGCGCTGCTGCTATGAAGATGGATTACCCAGCTGGTGACACTAGTTCCCCTCCCGCTGAAGCCACTATGGAGTGCTAACGCAATTAAGGCAATTGATTTTCAACCAAAGGGGTTCACAGCTACCCGTTTTAGATTTTGCACCTTTCTGTACAGGTGCATAACCAAACTGACCTGCTCAGACATAAACACATGCACACACGTACTGTAACCGCATACACACACACTTAGGTGGCCTGAGCCAAATACGAACATAAGATTTACATTAAAAAAACATGAATATGATTATTGATAGTATGTGTGCGAACCGTACAGCTGCTCTGTGATAGCAAAACTGGGATTCTGTCTGTACGCTCATTTGCAGTTCGCTCATTTGTATCGGTGGCCTGGTTTCACATCAGCATATTATACATATCATAGTTAGGATATTCCAAACAACCAGCAGGGTAAGACTGAATAGTGTAGTTAACTTACAGGAAGGACAGCCATCATGAGGGCAGCCATTTTAAAGCCAATTGTTCTAATGATGACCACAACAGATGCCACTAATTTTCATTATAAGCCATGTGTTTTCAGGTTCTGTAAAAAGTTACTAGTTACTTGACAATAATCCACCTACTTGCTGGAAATACAATCCAACATTATGGCAAATATTTCCTCCTCCTCTGCAACATAGCTGGGAAAGAAGCAATTTAAATGTGGATCGGTGTGTTTTTATCTTGAAACACCTACCTGTTTGAGCGGCAGGACAGGTGGTTTGAGCCAAATAATCACTTATTAAATACTTCTTATTATGTACTTCCGAACATCAAAGAGACCCTCGACTCCAGAATACAGACACTAAAAGTAATACATCTACAAATGGTCCATTATCATGATAGATTGTGTTTATGACACCAAGGGAACTGGTCTAGGTATGGTAATCTACTGTTACCCTTTCTCAGCTATGTAGTCACAATCATAGAATGAAGATTTAACCTGATAGCACAGTAAATGACTAGGCTAAATGACTGCAGTCTCTCCATCTTTCACTTACTGCCCCAACAAAAAATGTCAACATTGAAACGATTCATTAGAATTGAAAATATTGATGGACAAGTATACGCAGTTCATGGCGTCACAGAGCATCCATTCAATATTGGTACAGACACTGCAATTTCATTCGTTACTTCATGAGATCAACTAGTGTCACACAAAAGAAAAAGGTGACATCAATCCAAACTATGAATTCAAAACAACGTAATCACAATGATCCAGGTACTACATGATGGGAGTCTGTGATGGTAGTCGCACAGGGCAAGTGAAGGGCACCCGCAGCGAAACCACTATGCAAATTCTCCGCCACTTTGTTTGACAAGCTTTGTATATATGCAAAGCCTGGCAAGACACTGTGCACACAGTCCTGCTGTCAGAGCGGAGTCATGCTAGACTGGTGACACCAAATGGGTGACCCCTGTCTGCATTGAGGCCATTGGGGCAGACTCCACACTTCATACAGACACACACACAAACATTGGCCAAATCACCACATGAAGCACGTAGCACACATCACATCTCAAGGGTCAAGTCATCACACGTAGCAGGAGGCTAAGATCGCCCTCTGTCTCGGATGTGTGCCGGTACTTGGACCAGTTGGAGGTCTGGAGCCCTGATCGTCACCGCTGAGGTGAAAACTACTTGATTAGCACTTTGAATCCACCCAACAGCCAGTCTGTTAGTTCACCACTAAAGAGCTGGAGAAACACGGGGCCAACACCATTACCCATTACTCAGCTAGGCTTCATGCTGCCTTTTCTCTTAGCTGTTTTGTGTCCTCAGTACTGTGGGTGTGCATAAGATAAAAGAAAAATTGCTTCATAGATATACAGAAATAGAATATGTATCCTGTATATATCATGAATGCATTACTTCAGTTGCTGTCTGCATATCATTTAAAGCCACGGCAAAGGTACTCTTTTGCAGTCAAAGGGCAAGACCAAAGATGGTCACGATATCAAGCCTTACATCTGGAAGGAGCTAGGGCTGCTTAGCATTAGATCTGTATCAATACTACATTAGTATGGCCGGTATATCCTTACCTGGCCAAAGATGATGAAAACACATGGTGAAAAAAAAATCTAACCCCTCGCAGTGGGCTGAACGAGAAAAGTTGTGTGGGTGCAGTTACCTGTTACTCTCTCGGAGTGGCTCACTGCCCTTCCGCCAAGAGATCACACCCCAGGGAGACATCTTGGGCTTGCACTCGATGAGCGCATCTCCTCCTACCTTCACCAGCGTCTGGCTCCTCAGTTGGTTGAGAGAGAAATCTGGGGCAACAGCTGAGACAAGAACACCATCAAGCTAGTGCTTGAAAAACTCACACATCACACATCACTCACCCTCACATCATTTTTTCTCTCAAAATTATCTAAATCTATATCACACAGTATTGAAAATGATCCATAAATGCGTAGCATTATTGCCACAAATGACTCAAAGAAACTAGATTGCATTGTTAATATTTTGACTAATTAGTATGCAGCACACTTAATAGAACAATAGTGTTAAAAAAAATATAAATACAGGTCGAATTTGATTATTACCCTCAGATGTGATTCATAGTTTAATTGGCAGAAAAAATAAAATTGTGCCTTAATTAAAAGTATTTTCTCAGCTATAAACAAAGGTAAATGTCATGTTCTTCAGCTTTTTACCTTTCCCCTTGTTATAAACCACTTAGAAATGTGTGCCCTTTTCAAAGAGTGTGCATCTGTCCAGTGCTGTCCCTGACATGTTTTGTAGTTTTTACATCCCCACCTTGAATTTGACCGGTACAGTTAGTTGTGTTGAGCCTGATTCCAATCAGTGACATGATGAGGATTAGACAAGTTGGGAGGTGAATAGTGAATGAGAGCTGCTGCCAGCCCACAGTGGAGAGTGACAGGCTTGACAGGGCAGATGGTGAGGCTGGTGAACAGAGCAGCTCTGGCATACATCACTGTCTGTATGTTCCCCCTCGTGCCCGCTGATCGCAGGACGCTGGGTACCTTAATGTCCCAAGAATCAAGAACAAATCAGCAGGCAGTAGAGCGTTCTCTACCGAGTTCCCTTTCTCTGTAACAAACTTCCTCTTATAATTAGGGATGTCTGGGCTGTTGGGAACCCAGCGTAGGGCTGCCCCTGGTCGCTGGTGTCTGTATGAGTGTGTACTGGGCTGAATATGTCTATCTGTCTCTCTTTTCTCCATCTCAGACACCTGTGCAGGGTTTCTACCAGCCAGCTGACGCGGTTGCTGCCCCTTTCCCTGACGGTCGTTGGTTCTGGCCATTGTCCCATCCCTGATGCTGTTTCTACCTGGCTGTAAATACGCGAGCGCAGCCCTTGTCACTGCGGACATCATCGCCAACCCCGCTCCCATCTCTCTGCCTCTTTTGCCTCTTTTGACTTGGCCCACACAAGGTTTCTTCAATTGTTTTTCACCTAATAAGGTTTTCTTGGAAGTTTTTCCTTGTTTGCTTTGAGGGTCTAAGACTGGTGTTGCCTGGTAGTTTAGGCCTTGTAGAATAGGTAGGCTTGATATGTCCTGCTAAAAACGTACATTTACACTTGTGCTTTGTTCTCTCCCCCTATGTTTGTCTTATACTATTCTGTAATTAATTAATTAATTCATAATTTATTGTTGTTCGGTTAGATCTAGTTTGGCTCATTTTCTATAAAGTCCTTTGAGACATGCTTGTCATGAAGGGCTATATAAATAAATTAACTTGAACTGTCGCATTCATC